>WNWK01020016.1:0-36667 GCA_009830355.1 Cherax destructor | reverse complement strand
CCAATAAGCCTGACCTCAATTGTAGGCAAATTACTAGAGTCAATTATAGCTGATATTATTAGAAGCCATCTAGATAACCATAATTTGATTAATGATACTCAGCATGGATTCACAAGGGGCCGTTCCTGCCTATCTAATTTATTAACCTTCTTCACTAAAGCTTTTGAGGCTGTTGATCACGATAAAGAATTCGATATTGTTTATTTAGACTTTAGTAAGGCTTTTGATAGAGTACCGCACCAGAGACTTCTGTTGCTAACACTTCTTGATATAAATCCCAGTAATCTATTTGCCTTATTACGTACTCTTAGGCATTGCTGTCTTGGTTTAAGGTTGCTGCTTACCATCACCCCCAAGTCCTTCTCGCAATCTGTATGGCTAAGTTCTACGTTATTTAACTTATAAGTGCTTGGGTTATGGACACTCCCGAGCTTCAGAACCTTGCATTTATCTACATTGAATTGCATCTGCCACTTTTCTGACCATGAATTAAGTTTGTCCAAATCTTCCTGAAGTTCTATGACATCTATGTTTGAATCAATTATCCTACCTATCTTCGTGTCATCGGCGAATTTGCTCATATCACTAGTAATTCCCTCGTCAAGGTCATTGATATATATTATAAATAACAATGGGCCTAAGACTGATCCCTGTGGAACACCACTTGTTACATTTCCCCATTCGGATTTAACCCCATTTATGCACACTCTCTGCTTCCTATTGGTGAGCCATGACTCGATCCATGACAGCACTTTTCCCCCAATGCCATGAGCTGCCACTTTCTTTAACAGTCTCTGGTGCGGTACTCTATCAAAAGCCTTACTAAAGTCTAAATAAACAATATCGAATTCTTTATCGTGATCAACAGCCTCAAAAGCTTTAGTGAAGAAGGTTAATAAATTAGATAGGCAGGAACGGCCCCTCATGAATCCATGCTGAGTATCATTAATCAAATTATGGTTATCTAGATGGCTTCTAATAATATCAGCTATAATTGACTCTAGTAATTTGCCTACAATTGAGGTCAGGCTTATTGGGCGGTAATTTGACGGTAGTGACTTGTCCCCTGCTTTAAAAATAGGAATTACATTAGCCATCTTCCACATATCAGACACTACACCTGTTTGACGAGATAATTTAAAAATGTTAGATATTGGTTCACAGAGTTCCATTTTGCATTCCTTAAGAACCCTTGCAAAAAGCTCATCAGGACCCGGCGATTTATTTTGTTTCAGTCGGTCTAGTTGTTTCCTAACCATTTCGCTAGTGACTGTGATATTACATAATTTATCTTCTTCTGGGCCTCTGTACAAATTAATTACTGGGATTTTATTAATGTCTTCCTGTGTGAAAACCGAGAGAAAATAATTATTAAAAATAGAGCACATATCATTCTCCTTGTCAGTAAGATGCCCAAAGTTATTTTTAAGGGGACCTATCTTATCCCTAACTTTTGTTCTATAAACCTGGAAAAAACTTTTTGGGTTAGTTTTTGAATCCCTAGCAACTTTAATTTCATAGTCCCGTTTAGCTTTTCTTATTCCCTTTTTAACGTCCCTCTTAATGTCAGTATACTGATTGATAAGAAGACCCTCACCTCTTTTTATGCGCCTATAAATTCATCCATTTTGGGTCATTTCTACTTGATCTAATTTCTTTATACGGGATAAATGTTCTTTGGGCAGCCTGTATAGTGTTAAGAAAACTGTCATATTGATACCTCTCTTCGTCACCCCAGTCCACAGTTGATAAGTGTTCTCTAAGTCCATTATAATCTGCTAAGCGAAAATCTGGGACCGTTACTGAATTATCCCTACTATCATACATCCATTCAATGCTAAAGGTAATTGACTTGTGGTCGCTTGAGCCGAGTTCCTCTGTAATTTCTAAATTATTAACAAGGGTTTCCTTGCTTGCCAGAACCAAGTCAAGTAGGTTATTTCCCCTTGTAGGTTCTGTTACAAACTGCTTCAAAAAACAATCCTGAACTACTTCTAAAAAGTCGTTAGATTCTAAATTCCCTGTCAAGAAATTCCAATCAATCTGACTAAAGTTAAAGTCCCCTAGAATTACTACGTTATCGTGCCTTGTGGCCTTAACAATTTCCTCCCAAAGTAGTCTCCCTTGTTCCCTATCTAAGTTTGGAGGACGGTAAATCACGCCTAAAATCAATTTTTCACACCCCTCTGAAAATTATATCCAGACAGACTATGTATGTGTTAATTCAGACTTTATACCCGTTTTTATGCAACAATTTAAATGATCACGGACATAGAGTGCCACCCCACCCCCCTTCCCGATACGTCTGTCTACTTGGAACAATTTAAAACCCTGAATGTGACATTCGGCAGGCAAGTCCCGATTTTTCATATTAACCCATGTCTCAGTTATTGCAAAAACATCAATATTACCCATACTTGCAACTAATCTCAACTCGTCCATCTTATTCCTAGCACTACGACTATTGGTGTAATAAATATTTAAAGACCCTCCTTTCTCTTTACCCTTCCTGCTCATTTCTGTTTTTCCACTATACCTATTACTGTCCTTGTCATCTAGTGTCACTAGATTTCCACTGTCCACCTTTTTCTGCCTATTACTAGTTCTCCTAGAACTTATAATATTACTACACTGGGACTTCACTGTTTTCCCCCCAAAACCCATACCACTAACTATTTCTAGTTTAAAGCCCTAACAGCTCCCTCCACTGCAGTTGCCAGTGCCCCCACCGCAGACCTGGATAAGTGAACCCCATCCCTGGCATACATGTCATTTCTGCCATAGAAGAGGTCCTAGTTGTCAATGAATGTTACTGAATTTTCCTTACAGTATTTGTCCAGCCAGCAATTGACACCAATTGCCCTGGACAGCCATTCATTTCCAACTCCTCTCCTTGGCAAAATACCACATATGACAGGGTTCCCACCCTTCTTCCTAATTATGTCTATTGCTGACCTAAACCTGCTAGTCAGGTCCTCACTCCTACGACTGCCAACATCGTTGCCTCCAGCACTGAGACAGATAATAGGATTGCTCCCATTACCTCTCATGATGTCGTCCAGACGGCTAACAATATCCTCCATCCCAGCCCCAGGAAAGCAAACCCTCTGTCTCCTACTCCTATCATTCAAACAGAAAGCCCTATCCATGTATCTAACCTGGCTGTCCCCAACAATAACAATGTTTTTACCTTCCTTTGTGTCGTTCGTCGTGACGTTCCCAGTAGTCGACTCACATTCATCGGGTAGCACGGAGAAGGCATTCGATGTTTCCACAGCAGTCTCTTTCTTCTTCATCATTTCTAACTCTCCATTCGTTTTCTTGATCTTCAATTTCGTTCCTTGAAGTCCGGCCACTGCCCAGGTTCCCTTCTTGACCTGAGGACTCACAACAGGAGGACTACTACGAATCCTCTTGTTTTCCTCCGTCAATCGCCGTATCTCAAGCTTCGCTACCCTCAATTCCTCCTTAAGCTGCTGGTAAAGTTGCTCAATGGACGGCATTTTGGTTCACTTCACAGAGCAAAAGTGGTTCAGTCCACAGAGAACCCTAGACACGTCCTCTCTGAGCTAAGAACAGATCACCTCTCCAACAAGCTAAGAGATAGGCAGGAACGGCCCCTCGTGAATCCATGCTGAGTATCATTAATCAAATTATGGTTATCTAGATGGCTTCTAATAATATCAGCTATAATTGACTCTAGTAATTTACCTACAATTGAGGTCAGGCTTATTGGGCGGTAATTTGACGGTAGTGACTTGTCCCCTGCTTTAAAAATAGGAATTACATTAGCCATCTTCCACATATCAGACACTACACCTGTTTGAAGAGATAAATTAAAAATGTTAGATATTGGTTCACAGAGTTCCATTTTGCATTCCTTAAGAACCCTTGCAAAAAGCTCATCAGGACCCGGTGATTTATTTTGTTTCAGTCGGTCTAGTTGTTTCCTAACCATTTCGCTAGTGACTGTGATATTACATAATTTATCTTCTTCTGGGCCTCTGTAAAAATTAATTACTGGGATATTATTAAAGTCTTCCTGTGTGAAAACCGAGAGAAAATAATTATTAAAAATAGAGCACATATCATTCTCCCTGTCAGTAAGATGCCCAGAGTTACCCTTCAGGGGACCTATCCTATCCCTAACTTTTGTTTTATAAACCTGGAAAAAACTTTTTGGGTTAGTTTTTGAATCCCTAGCAACTTTAATTTCATAGTCCCGTTTAGCTTTTCTTATTCCCTTTTTAACGTCCCTCTTAATGTCAGTATACTGATTTATAAGATGACCCTCACCTCTTTTTATGCGCCTATAAATTCCTTTCTTCTTCCCTAAAAGATACTTAAGCCTATTATTCATCCATTTTGGGTCATTTCTACTAGATCTAATTTCTTTATACGGGATAAATGTTCTTTGGGCAGCCTGTATAGTGTTAAGAAAACTGTCATATTGATACCTCTCTTCGTCACCCCAGTCCACAGTTGATAAGTGTTCTTTAAGTCCATTATAATCTGCTAAGCGAAAATCTGGGACCGTACTGAATTATCCCTACTATCATACATCCATTCAATGCTAAAGGTAATTGACTTGTGGTCGCTTGAGCCGAGTTCCTCTGTAATTTCTTAAATATTAACAAGGGTTTCCTTGCTTGCCAGAACCAAGTCAAGTAGGTTATTTCCCCTTGTAGGTTCTGTTACAAACTGCTTCAAAAAGCAATCCTGAACCTCTTCTAAAAAGTCGTTAGATTCTAAATTCCCTGTCAAGAAATTCCAATCAATCTGACTAAAGTTAAAGTCCCCTACAATTACTATGTTATCGTGCCTTGTGGCCTTAACAATTTCCTCCCAAAGTAGTCTCCCTTGTTCCCTATCTAAGTTTGGAGGACGGTAAATCACGCCTAAAATCAATTTTTCACACCCCTCTGAAAATTCTATCCAGACAGACTCTGTATGTGTTAATTCAGACTTTATACCCGTTTTTATGCAACAATTTAAATGATCACGGACATAGAGTGCCACCCCACCCCCCTTCCCGATACGTCTGTCTACTTGGAACAATTTAAAACCCTGAATGTGACATTCGGCAGGCAAGTCCCGATTTTTCATATTAAACCATGTCTCAGTTATTGCAAAAATATCAATATTACCCGTACTTGCAACTAATCTCAACTCGTCCATCTTATTCCTAGCACTACGACTATTGGTGTAATAAATATTTAAAGACCCTCCTTTCTCTTTACTGGGATTTATATCAAGAAGTGTTAGCAACAAAAGTCCAGAGGTTATATTACAGCTTTATACATCATTAGTAAGGCCTCACCTAGATTACGCAGCTCAGTTTTGGTCTCCATATTACAGAATGGACATAAATTCGTTAGAAAACATTCAGCGTAGAATGACTAAATTAATACATAGCATTAGAAATCTTCCTTACGAAGAAAGATTGAAGACCCTTAAATTACATTCACTTGTAAGACGTAGAATGAGGGGAGACATGATCGAGGTATACAAGTGGAAAATGGGTATTAACAAAAGGGATATAAATAAGGTCTTGAGGATATCTCTCCAAGAGAGAACCCGCAATAATGGATTCAAGTTAGATAAGTTTAGATTTAGAAAGGATATAGGAAAGTATTGGTTTGGAAATAGGGTAGTTGATGAGTGGAACAGTCTGCCTAGTAGGGTTATTGAAGCTAGGACCTTGGGTAGTTTCAAATTTAGGTTGGATAAATTCATGAGTGAGATTGGTTGGATTTGAGTGGGACTCGCACATGAGTAAATAGAATTATCAAAGCTTATTTCTTGGGTAGCATTGAAAATTAGATTGAGCAAGTGTTCTGTTAGTGGGACGGATTGTGAAGGACCTGCCTAGTATGGGCCAACAGGCCTGCTGCAGTGTTCCTCCTTTCTTATGTTCTTATGTTCTTATTCCTTAGTCATCAAACTTAATTACTTTTCGCCAGACTAACACTCTTTTCCCGCTATACCCCTCAAAGGAGGTTCCTTGACGCTGGTGAGTGGCTCTTGATCTAGAGAATTGGATCTGTGCTCCAGTTCCCTGAATTAATGTATTAATATTGGTAGAATTACCGACAATATGTTAAGTAAAGGGACACAAATGCAACTAATGTGACATTTTATTGTGGCAACGTTTCGGTCTCCAGGAGCTTTGTCAAGCCGTTATAAACAATACATGGACACAGAGGGTATATATATGCTCAGAGTGAGGTGTACTACTAGTGGTGGTGGTAGTAGTAGAGACATAAGTTGTAGTAATAGTAGTAATACAATAAGGTAGAATAATCAACTTGCACATGAGGAAAAGGTGAAAGCAATTACTTGGGTAGCGCAAAAATATAGGTTAGACAAATATTTCTGTAGGAGGTTGGATTAGAGAAGACCTGTATCAGTGTTCCACCTCTGCAAAGTTCTTTGTGTAATATTAGCAGGAGAGACTATGTGATGGCAGGGTTTACTGTTTTCAGGAGGATTCTTGATAAGACTTCAGAGATGGTAAAGCTGCCAAATGAAAAAAAGTATATCATAAAACATTTTTTTTTTATTAACACATCGGCAGATTCCCACTAAAGCAGGGAGACCCGAAAAAGAAAAACTTTCATCATCATTCAGTCTATCACTGTCTTGCCAGAGGGTGCTTTACACTACAGTTATAAAACTGCAACATTAACACCCCTCCTTCAGAGTGCAGACACTGTACTTCCCATCACAAGGACTCAAGTCCGGCCTGCCGGTTTCCCTGAATCCCTTCATAAATGTTACTTTGCTCACACTCCAACAACACGTCAAGTATTAAAAACCATTTGTCTCCATTCACTCCTATCAAATACGCTCACACATGCTTGGTGGAAGTCCAAGCCCCTCGCACACAAAACCTCCTTTACCCTCTCCCTCCAACCTTTCCTAGGCCGACCCCAAACCCCGCCTTCCCTCCACTACAGATTTATAAACTCTCGAAGTCATTCTGTCTCGTTCCATTCTCTCTACATGTCCAAACCACCTCAATAACCCCTCCTTAGCTCTCTGGATAATAGTTTTGGTAATCACGCACCTCCTCCTAATTTCCAAACTCTGAATTCTCTGCATTATATTCACACCACACATTGACCTCAGACATGACCTCTCCACTGCCTCCAGCCTTCTCCTCGTTGCAACATTCATCACCCATGCTTCATACCCATACAAGAGTGTTGGTATAACTATACTCTCATACATCCCCCTCTTTCCTTCCATGGACAAAGTTCTTTGTCTCCACAGACTCCAAAGTGCTCCACTCACCCTTTTCCCCTCATCAATTCTATGATTCACCTCATCCTTCATAGACCAATCTGCTGACATGTCCACTCTCAAATATCTGAATACATTCACCTCCTCCATACTCTCTCCCTCCAATCTGATATCCAATCTTTTGTCACCTAATCTTTTTGTTATCCTCATCACCTTACTTTTTCCTATATGCACGTTTAATTTTCTTCTTTTACACACCATACCAAATTCATCCACCAACCTCTGCAACTTCTCTTCAGAATCTCCCAAAAGCACAGTGTCATCAGCAAAAAGAAACTGTGACAACTCGCACTTTGTATTTAATTCTTTATCTTTTAACCCCACACCTCTTGCCAAGACCCTCACATTCACTTCTCTTACAACCCCATCCATAAATATGGTGAACAACCACGGTGACATCACACATCCTTGTCTAAGGCCCACTCTTACTGGGAAATAGTCCCCCTCCCTACCACACACTCTAACCTGAGCATCACTATCCTCATAAAAGCTCTTCACTGCTTTCAAAACCCTACCTCCTATTCCATACACCTGCAACATCTGCCACATATCCCCTTTATTAACCCTATCATACGCCTTTTCCAAATCCACAAATGCCACGAAAACCTCTTTACCCTTATCTAAAAACTGCTCACCTATATGTTTCACTGTAAACACTTGGTCTACACACCCCTACCTTTCCTAAAGCCCCCTTGTTCATCTGCTAACCTGCTGTCTGTCTTACTCTTAATTCTTTCATTATTAACTCTACTATACACTTTACCAGGTACACTCAACAAACTTATTCCTCTATAATTGTTGCACTCTCTTTTGTCCCCTTTGCCTTTATACAAAGGAACAATACACGCTCTCTGCCAATCCCTAGGTACCTTACCCTCTTCCATACATTTATTAAATAATAGCACCAACCACTCAAAAACTATATCCCCACCTGCTTTTAACATTTCTATCTTTATCCCATCAATCCCAGCTGCCTTACCCCCTTTCATTCTACCCACTGCCTCACGAACTTCCCCCACACTCACAACTGGCTCTTCCACACTCCTACAAGATGTTATTCCTCCTTGCCCTATACAGGAAATCACAGCTTCCCTGTCTTCATCAACATTTAACAACTCCTCAAAATATTCCCTCCATCTTCCTGATACCTCTAACTCTCCATTTAATAACTCTCCTCTCCTATTTTTAACTGTCAAATCCATTTGTTCCCTAGGCTTCCAAAACTTATTAATCTCACTCCAAAACCTTTTCTTATTTTCAACAAAATTTGTTGATAACATCTCACCCACTCTCTCATTTGCTCTCTTTTTACGTTGCTTCACCACTCTTTTAACCTCTCTTTTTCTCTCCATATACTCCTCCCTCCTTGCATCACTTCTACTTTGTAAAAACCTCTCATATGCTAACTTTTTCTCCTTTACTACTCTCTGTACATCATCATTCCACCAATCGCTCTTCTTCCCTCCCGCACCCACTTTCCTGTAACCACAAACTTCTGCTGAACACTCTAACACTACATTTTTAAATCTACCCCATACATCTTCGACCCCATTGCCTACACTTTCACTAGACCATCTATCCTCCAGTAGTTGTTTATATCTTACCCTAACTGCCTCCTCTTTTAGTTTATAAACCTTCACCTCTCTCTTACTTACTGCTTCTATTTTCCTTGTATCCTATCTACCTTTTACTCCCACTGTAGCTATAACTAAAAACTGATCTGATATATCTGTGGCCTCTCTATAAACATGTACATCCTGAAGTCTACTCAACAATCTTTTATCTACCAATACGTAGTCCAACAAACTACTGTCATTACGCCCTACATCATACCTTGTATACTTATTTATCCTCGTTTTCTTTACACATATAAGAGAAATTTTAGAAAGGTCTTAATTTTAAATAAGTTCTTGCTAATTGACCAGTTTTACCTATTCGGCAAATATGTGATATTGAGAATGTGTCAGCTGAAGGTAGTTACCATACTCTCTAGCAGAAATTATTACTTTTCTTGGTATTTCTGTTATTACTTTTATCTTATTCAACTTCATTATTGTTGGTCAAAATTATAAAAGTGATTACTATTTATTCTTCAGTTTCTTCGAAAAACAATTTTTGTCACATCCAACTTTACAAAACTGCAGACCAAAACACTATCATTTTCCTACTTCTCTTGAAACTATGAAGATAAATTTCAACTACTCAGATATGAAAAACTTGAGGAAATTAAAATTGTATCAACATATATGACAAATTCTAACAATACAATAGAGTGAAAAAGTAATGTGAAGGACCTGGGAGTGATAATGTCAGAGGATCTTTCCTTCAAAGACCACAACAATGTGTCTACCACATCTGCTAGAAAAATGATAGGATGGATAATGAGAACCTTCAAAACTAAGGACGCCAAGCCCATGATGATTCTCTTCAAATCACTTGTTCTCTCTAGGTTGGTATACTGCTGTACACTAACTGCCCCCTTCAAGGCTGGCGAAATTGCTGACCTGGAGAGTCTAAAAAGAACTTTCACGGCACACATAAGTACGATAAGGCAACTAAATTACTGGGAACTGTTGAAGGTCCTTGATCTGTATTCCCTGAAACCCAGGCGAGAGTGATATATGATAATATACACTTGGAAAGTCCTAGAGGGATTAGTACCAAACTTACACACAAAAATCACTCCCTATGAAAGCAAAAGACTCGGCAGGAGATGCAACATTCCCCCAGTGAAAAGCAGGGGCGCCACGAGTACATTGAGACACAACACAATAAGTGTTCGAGGCCCAAGAGTGTTCAACTGCCTCCTAGCATACATAAGGGGGATTACCAATAGACCCATGGCTGTCTTCAAGAAAGCACTGGAAAGGCACCTAAAGTCAGTACCTGACTAGCCGGGCTGTGGTTCGTACATCAGTTTGCGTGCGGCCAGCAGTAACAGCCTGGTTGATCAGGCCCTGATCCACCACGAGGCCTGGTCTCAGACAGAGCCGCAGGGGCATTGACCCCCAAAACCCTCTCCAGGTAAACTTGATTACTGCCATGTTTCTGCCTTCAGTGTGAAAAACCTTATTTTCTCACTAATTATAAAAAATGAAAAGCTTGCCTAAAGTCAATGTCTCAACTGAATATAAGTCCATGGGAGGTGTCCTCCCACGGACCTGTATTCAGGAATTAATTCGGGGTGACCTAGACTAGACATTTCTCCTTTATATCACGGCTAATCTCGAGTAAGTTTCCAGCTCATTGTGTTTCTCTTGTAGCCTGACAAAAATGTGACCCTCGGTCCCTTACCCACAAGTTGACAAATAAGACGCTTGTGCAACATTTGTTTATTTTCATTCTGGAAACGTTTCGTCAGCCAGTAGTTTCCTCAGTGCAATGCAGAGAAAGGTGGAAGATGAGGAGGAGGAGGTTGAGGAAATCAGTCCCACAACCTGGAGTCGATGTGGTTAGTCTATCAATCTTGATAATAGTGCAGAATATTCGCGGAGATGAGGCTTATATACTGATGACAGATGAGGTGGATCAGTGGTAGGCGGAGTCACTAGCGGACAAAACCACTAATGGAAGTAGGTCGTGTCCATAGGTCAGGCAAATTTTGAAGAAATCCCTGCCTCCCTGCATCAAGGCTGTGGGACTGATTACCTAAAACACCTCCTCATATTCCACCTTTCTTTGCATTGTACTGAAGAGGCCACTGACTGGCGAAACGTTTCCAGAATAATAATTCCCAAATGGTACACAAGTGTCTCATTTATTAGTAATATTATAGCACAGGACAACGTAAACTGTTCACATTAGAATTAAAATCACAGCTCAACTCAGTAGCTTTGCTTCTAAGATTAAAGATACAAAGAACAAGAGTGGAGGAGGAATCTAGGTCAGAGAGCATCCTGAGACACGACCCCAAGATCAGCTGATGTTTGTTGTCCAGGCGAGCAGCAGGTTGAAGCCACGTCTCCTGACAGCAGGGAGAGGCTCGACACTTGATAGAGACAGGTGACCTTGGCTGGAGAGACGGGTGGCCATGGCGAGATGGGTGGCCATGGCAAGAAATACGGGTGGCAATTTGGGAGAGAGACAGGTGACCATGGGAAATGACTGGTGACCATGGCTTGAGAGACGGATGGCCATGACGAGAGAAACGGGTAATCATGGAAAGATACTAGTAGCCATTAATAACAAAAAAGGCACAATACCGTGACTGGAACAATACACACACAACCCGCACATAGAAAAGAGAGGAGCTTACGACGACGTTTCGGCCCGTCTTGGACCATTTACACAGTCACACTAACACACAGATTTGTTGTTGTAAGTTTGCCGGTACATCCGGCCCGGGTCTTCTCCAAATGGTGACCCGGCATTGGCCCCCTGGGTAGAGGATGTCATCTTCTTCTTTCTTTCTTGCTGTGGCTCCCCATGATGGGGAGTGTCTTCTGACGTCGCATCTTCATCAGCAGATCTTGGTACTTCAGGCTGTGGTTCTACCTACATAGGAAGAAGAAGGATGGGGGATAAGAAAGAAGGAAGTGAGAGAAAGAATAGCTGTAGTGGGTAGTCTTGGTCGTCGTCAGGGTTCTCCGGCGTCGTCATCGAGGGGGCGGGTGGGTGACTAGGACTGGGAGCAGTGTCTCCAAATCATGGGTGGCCAGGTAAACCAGCCGGGCTGCTTTGTCCTCGCGGGTCAGATCCCCAGGTGCCATCGGGAAGTGCCTGCAGCGGATGGACGTCGTCGCAGGACAGTCAAGCATGTAGTGAACTAGAGGCTTTGGAACCATCCGGTCGCAGTGGTGGCAAAGCTCCTCACTCATGCGTTCGATGAGGCGCTTTGCAGTAGGGTATCCGAGGCGCAGGCGGTGGATGCTGACTTGCAGCTCCCTGTTCAGTTTCCTCATGTTTGGTGGGGGCTCCCTACGTGTCGCTCTGTCATACCAGTGCCGGCTCCGAGATGCTCCCGGTGCTGGTAGTGGGCGTCTGGCTGCCGAAGCTGCCCCCAGGTGCACCTGCCTGCGGCTAATGGCAATTGTAGTCGCAGGTTGGGCCGCAAGTGTGGCAGACTTAGCCGCCCCATCCGCCGCGTCATTCCCAGCAAGGTCGATGTGGCTTGGTATCCAATTGATTGTTGCTTGCCGGCCCTGATCGTCAAGTGAATGTAGGTCTCTTCTGATGGCATTGAGGAGCCGGATGTTATCCTTGGGCTCCCTATGCATGATGGCCTGTATCGCCGCCCTGGAGTCGACGTGGATGACTGGAGGTTGGTGGTGTTCCAGGAGCGCATGTTGGATGGCCCTCTGGATGGCGAGGAGTTCTCCCTGTAGGATGCTGCAGTGGTCTGGGAGGCGCCAGCCGGCCGTTAGGGAGGAGTGATATATCCCGGAACCCGTGTGGCCGGCCTCGGGTTCTCTTGATCCATCAGTGTAGTACACTGCACACCCGGGATGCTCCGCTGCAGCAATGCTTGCAGCTGCCCACCGCTGCAGCACGTGCTGTGGACAGTGACGCTTGCTGGCTGGCAGGTTTGCAAGGTGGATTACGACAGGTTCTGGTGCCCATGGCGGTGGCACGGTGTACCCATCGACTGGCCGGTCGCATCCCTTGTCCTCGAGGAGCGGCATGGGCAGGAGCTCCTGTGTCACTTCCGCAGCCGACCACAACCATAGTCGGACACGGCCTCCTGCGAAGTCGCCTCGCTGACGGTCAAGGAGGTCTCTCAGCAGGCGCTCACCACCCGGTAGCTGGACAAATTTGGCCAACCTCCTGGCAGCAACAAGGGCGATCCTGTCACTTAGGGGCTGCAGTTGGGCCTCTCTGTTCAGAGTCACTGTGTTCGTCCAGCCCGGAGCCCCCAGCATGACCCGAGCCGCAGCATTTTGTACAATGCTGAGGCGCTTGAGGCATGAGGGATGAGCATGGGCCAGGGTGATTGCACCATAGTCGACTAGCGAGCGCACCGCCTGCACGTAGAACATCTGGAGAATATCGTGGCTGGCACCAGTCCTAGGATTGGCCATGGCACGCATGGCCGTGACACGTTGCATGGCACGCTCCCTGACATGCTCTGCCTGCTTGCGGAAGGAGAGTCGGCTGTCAATCCATATACCAAGATATTGGTAACTGCTGACCCAGTCCAGGTTGATGTCTGAGATCTTCAGCCTGGTATCAGGCACCTTGGCACGAAAGATCATGGCCTTGGACTTTTCTGCCGAGATCTTGAGGCCAAGGCGACGGCAGGTGGTATCTAGCAGGCTGAGGTCGCGTTGGGCTTTGCGGAACAGTCCGGGCTTCCCGATGACAATGAGTGCCAGGTCATCAGCGTAGCTGAGCAGTCGGGTGCCTGCTGAGAACGTCAGCTGCACCAGCTCATGCATCAGCACGTTGAAGAGAGTTGGGCTGAGGACTCCGCCCTGCGGGGTGCCATTTTCCAAGGTCCTGAGGGCAGAAGCCTGCCCCTGGAAGCGTACCCGCGCCTGCCGGCCCTGTAGGTATGAGCCGACCCAGGCAAGCAGCTTGCCCCTCACTCCTCTGCGCGCCAGCAGGTCGAGGATGGCCGGTGCACTGGCCAGCTCGAAGGCCTTCTCAAGGTCGAGAAAGATGACAATCTTCGGCCTCTTGTCAGACTCAATGCTGGCCATGAGGGTGGTGACGCTCTCAGAGGTGCCCACTCCCTGTGTGAAGCCGTAGATGTGTTGGTGCTCCGGACCAAGCTTCCATCTTAGGCGCTCCAACACCATCCTCTCTGCAACCTTGGATAGGCAGCTGGTGAGGGAAATGGGCCGCATGTTGCCTGGATCCCTGGGCTTGGGGATCGGCAGGATGTTGGCTTCCTTCCATGCGGTGGGAAGTCGCTCGACCCTCCAGGTACGGTTGATGACTTCCAGGAGGGCGTCATGCCCGTGAAGGCCTGCCTTTGAGATCATACTTTAGGTGATTCCGTCCTGCCCGGGGGCCGTGTCCCGTGAAATCTTGAAGGCAGCTTGCAGCTCCCGACCGGTGAACTCGACGTCGGTGTAGTCTTGTGCCTGGGATGCTTCTAGAATCCTGGCAGTCCTACCAGGGAGGAGGGTATGCTGGAGGTCCTGGATGTCCTGGGGTAGGCGGGCTGTGGCTGCCCTGGATGTGAAGAGTACCACCAGCCTTTCTACCTCCCCAGCCGGGTCATGATGAGCACGCACAGCGCCTCTGCACTTTCCCGTAGCTATGCTGATCTTCTTCCAGATCTCAGACAGGGTAGAGTAGTGGCTGAAGGAAGAACACCACTCAAACCACTTTGCCAGACGTGTCCTGTGGGAGATGTGGCGTGCGTGCCGCACCACCTCTCGCAGAAGCCTGAGGGACCCAGCCGTGGGGTTGCGTCGGTGTAACCTACGGGCACGATTGACGCGGTGGTTTTGTTCTTTGACTGCCTCGTCATAGAACCACCAATCACGCTTGGGCGTTCCCCCGACCCTTGTGAGTGGTATTGCCGCCTCGGCTGCTCGAGATAAAGCTGCTTGGAGGCTCTGGGTAGCCTCATCTGGGTCGTCAGAGAGATCAGTCTCCTCCCACCACTGCTGGATGACGTCCTGGAAGCACTGCCAGTCAGCCTTCTTACTGTTCCACCGTGGAGGTGGGGAGTATGGAGGGTGTCTTGAGAGTGACAGAGTGGTGACGATTGTAAAATGGTCGCTGGTGAGAAGAGGGTGGATTTCCCAACTGGCTCCTGGAAGTAGCATCCGGGAGAGGAGCGTGACGTCCAGTCGGTTGCCATAGCGGTGAGTCGGCTCTCCTGTGTTGAGGAGGGCGATCTCGGGAACATCCTCCAGCACTGCTGCCAGGTGCCTGCCTGTCTCATTTGTGGGAGTGACTGAGCGCAGTAGCTCATGGTGGGCATTGATATCCCCTGCCACCAGCACGCCATGGCTGGGCGACACAGCGAGAGCTGCAACTTCGGAGAGGTCGAGGGTGACTCTCGGGTTCCGGTACACATTATAGATCGTTAGTGGCCCGGCCGGTAGGTGCAGGGTGACAGCTTGCACCTCAACCCCTTCGCCACAGTTGATGGGGTCGCTGACGATTGAGTGGGGAATAGAGTTCCTCACGTAGACTGCCATGCCCCTGGCTGGAACTCCAGCTCGCTGTAGGTAGGCCGAGAATCCCGGTATGCGTGGCTGCGGGTTCGGCGGCGGGTTCACTAAGGTCTCCTGGAGCAGGAAAACGTCGATTGCCTCCTGGACTGCAGTTTCGACGACGAGGTGGATTTTCTGTTGCAGACCGCAGATGTTCCACTGTAGAATTTTTAAGGGCTGGAGAGCGACCCGTCGGACTCCATCCACTCCTGCTCGTCCATGGACTCCCTCGATGGAGTCATCATTTCCTGTCTCCTCTTGATTGTGGACTCGAAGACCCTGCCGAGATGTTCCTGCAATTTTGCTGACGACTTCGGGTCCAGCAGAACCAAGCTGAAAAGGGTGCCTAAGGAGCTCTCTGCAGTTCTCCCGGTCCACCATAGACGGGAGCAGGTTTGAAATGCACTCCGTGATGATCATGATCATCGAGGTGAAGCTGGCATTCTTGTAGTCCGGTTCCCCATCGCTCAGGGTCGAGGCGGCTGCTGGTGTCTCGATTGGGCTCTGGGGCTGCTGTTCTGTATCCACCGTTGACTGAGTTGCTGCTGTGTAGGCCTGCACTGCTCTCTGGGCGATCTGGCTGGCCCGTGAAGGTTTTCGTTCTTTGCTCACGGGGACGTCTTGACTTTGCATTGGGGGGCTCCACTGGTGGGTCGGCGGGGTCTGTTGCCGTGTGGCCCCAGCCCCTTGCGCAGCATCCCTGAGCCGGGCTTTGTTCGTCCCACGATTCTGCTTTCTCTGAGGCTTTGGCGCTTGTCCGGGTCGTTGGCCACCCTGGTTCGTGCCGGAGCTGTACCTTGTCCCAGTCTGGCAGGAGCCCAGCATTGGGAACTCGGTGTTGTAGGTCGTGGGCTGGCTCTGGGAAGCTGTGATGTGTGTCCCTGGTGGCCGCTGCTGAGTGTTCCATGGGTTGGTCGTCGACCCTGTCTGTTGCTGCTGGGGGCCCCTGAGTGTTGGGCTTTGCTGTGGTCGTCGTAGGGGCGTGCCGCTGCCGTATCTGTTGCCACCGCTGCGTTATAGCAGGACAGCTCCGATTCCAGGCGTGGTGCCTCTTCCCACAATTGACACATCTTGGCTCTGGGCGTTGAATCTCGGGGTTGTTCTGCCTGAGCAGGGCTATGCAGTCCCTGGAGTCGTGCTGCTTGCTGCAGACCCGCACTTTTTCACATGCTGGCAGGTGGCTGCAATGTGGTTGAATCCCTGGCAATTGTAGCACTGGAGCGGGCCATCTATGTAGGCCCGGGTCTTGAATTTCCCACATTCCTAGGTGTATGTGGGCAGGAAGGGCCCCTGTGGTGGATCAATACGCTCCGAGTCGATGCCTTGTTGATTCCCGTAGTTAGTCTTTCGGCCTTGGATATGTTGGGCACTTCGAGGAAGCGCTCTGCTGGGATGGGCAAAGGGACGTGCTCGACAACCCCCTTGCTCACCTTGTCCTGGGCAAAGAGATCCCTTATCCCTGGGTTCTGAGAAGCCATGGTCTTGATCCTGACGTATGTATCATCGTCACGAGGCTTGGCCAGGATCTCTCCCCTTAGCGTGATTTCGCAACTGAGCTTGCTGGAGGGGTCTAATGTCTCCAACTCCCTCACCATCTCGTAGGTGGGGAATATAAACCTGTTGAAGGAACTGGCTGTCTGAGCGCGACCAGACCGGTTCCTTCCCCTGACCACCAGGGTAAACTCCCCAGCCCCATCTGAGGCAGGATCCTCCAGGCTGGGATCCTGGGCAGGCCCGGCACCGTTGTCTGGACCGATGGGGAGTTCAGCTCTATGGCAGTATCTCCGCCACTCGGTTGATCCTTGACCTTCTTGGGGGCTTGAACCTCCTCCAAGGTGCCCTGAGAGTCGTTGTTCCATGAGTAGCGCCTTTTAGTGCTGAGTCCTTGGACTGGCATGGTTCATCTGTGCTGTGTTGTGTATCTCCAATGATAATCGGACCATGGATGGACCCTAACACACAGAGACAGAGGAAGGGTATTTATAGGCAGGCAGACAGGGGAGGGTACAAGAGAATGGGGTAATGAAGGAGTAGTAGTAGTAGTAATAGTAGTAGAGGAGACAGTCATATGGGAAGGAGCACTGCAATGAGGCTAGCGGCCCGCAAGGGTGGGACGAGAGGAAAGAAAGGCGAATAAAAAGAAGGAAAATACAAGGCAAAAGAAAAGAAAGAAAGGAAAACCCATAGGAGAAAAAAGGAGAAGGGGGAAGAGAAGAAAGGGAAGGAATCAGGTTAAGTCACAGGTGTTCTGAAGTTTAGAGGATTTAACAATGTAATGAGAGAGGAAAGCATCAACAGAGACAAAGCCAGGGCTAAGATTCATACAGGGAAAGTTGTGTATAAGGGAGGATTCAACCTTTCTTTCTTTTCTTTGACCTTGTATTTTCCTTTCTTTTATTCGCCTTTCTTTTCTCTCGTCCCACCCTTGCGGGCCGCTAGCCTCATTGCAGTGCTCCTTCCCATATGACTGTCTCCTCTACTACTATTACTACTACTACTACTACTACTCCTTCATTACCCCACTCTCTTGTACCCTTCCCTGTCTGCCTGCCTATAAATACCCTTCCTCTGTCTCTGTGTGTTAGTGTGACTGTGTAAATGGTCCAAGTCGGGCCGAAACGTCGTCGTAAGCTCCTCTCTTTTCTATGTGCGGGTTGTGTGTGTATAGTAGCCATTGCTTGAGAGACGGGTGGCCATGACGAAAGAGACGGGTAGCCAAGGCGAGAGAGGTGAGAGAGATGGGTGACTTAGGTACTGGTTGGCAGTGAAGTGTGATACACTTGAGCCTCGTAGGGGTGACCAGCACAACCTTTCTTCACCCCTCCTCCCTCTGTCCATTTACCCATCTCTCTACATGGAATAAATATTCTCACATTTTGACCACACACAACTGTACTGGGAAGCAAGGACGTGGAGACAGAATCTATTGGCATGTAGCACTACAATGCTAGAATCCTTCTGGACACTGGGTGAGGCAGTTGGTTTGGCGACAAGCCATCAGAGCATGACTGGGTTGGGTCGCAAAGGCACATACAGGTTTGAGTAAAAAGGAAACTTAAGGCTTTTAGAATAGCTTGCCAAGGCATCGGTGACAGGAACAACACATGGCTTGTAACTAAACAAACACTATTTTTTTCTGCAGTATACAAAATGTAGTTTGCATATAATAAAATACTGTTAAAACATGAAAGAAAACAACTATCATGATGTGCATTTTGGGCAGAGTAGCAGGCAGCTGCACAGGCTTATAAGATAAAGCTGTTGTCTTAGCACTGAGTTGAAATGGCTTGCCTTACTACATACAAACTGAAGCTGAAGCAGGAGTGTTGCTTGTGGAGACCAGCAAAACTGGGCAGGGATCAGGTGACATTAGAAATAGGCGACACTAATTTGCTGGCTTCCTGACTCTCTGGGTTGTTTTACTTCAGTTGCGTCCTCTGAAAAGGACACAAAAAAATATTTTGCATGTATTGTTTTTTCATTTAATTTTATGTTAGAGAGCCCTGATTGGCTGCTGATGCTGGTAACTACCTGCTCGCTTGTTTCGCAGTTCCTACCAGGCTCAAGCTGTTACAAGTTGCCTGACTTTGGATCTGGTAACACCATCTCTGATATGTCTGAGAGAAAGCTATTTCTCCTCAGCTCGAATTATTTAGACTGTTTTTGGTAGAGTATCTCTTGGTGAGCCAGGACATACATCTTGTAACTCTGTGTAACTCTGTTTGCAGACCATTATTTAGACTTAGTGATATTTGATTTTCAGAGGTTGTGTGTTGAGACATTCTCTGTATCTCTGGTCCTGAGTTCACCTCCCGACTAAATATATAGTTCTGGCTTCTTCGGGAACTTGGAAATACTGAACTTAGTTTCAGTTCTTTTCGGGAGGATCTGCTAAAGGTCCTCAGTTAAGATTGTTTTTGGTCACCTTAGTTCCTTGCCTGATGGTGTGCTGTCTTCTGCTGCTTCGAACATTACTGCAGTTTGGTGAAGGGTTGTCATGTTGTTCAAACAAGCTGTTTGAATGCTTTGATGGTTCAGAAGTTAACTTATCTAGGAATTTGTTGTTGTCAGTCACATTCTAAGTCTAAATCGGGTCTTACTGATCATATACTGAGCATTACTGAGTATATTCCGAGCACATACACATACTTGTATTACTCTTGTACTTATGTTTTCTCATCATAGCAAAGTATTAGATGGTACTTATCAAAAGGGTATTATAGTGTACTCTATATTATCTGAAGTGTCCATAGGACCACATGTAAAGTGCAGAATAAGTATACTTTATAAGTATAATAAGATATACTTCAGTATATGTATAGGAGCTTATCTCATCAATTATTCAAGTTTCAATAACAAAAAATTTCCACCACCTTAACACCTTTGTTATTAAAGATCTCAATTTTATCTAAGAAGACTCCTAATTTACGAAGCAACTGGATTAAAATATTCTCTGACAAACTTACAAAACCAGAAACTGGCTAGATACTAGAGGGAGATTAATAAGTTGACCTTCTAGTATTCTCTGTAGATAACTTCACTTAATAGATGTTGCATTTTGTAACACTTTAAAATTATATATTAAATTATGAGAATAACTAAAGTGTAATGAACACTTGTCAATGCTCAATAATAACCAACTTGGGGTTAGTATTGAACATTGAAATATATATTGATGAAGTTGCCTCTATATAAGTGGGATTCATGATCCATTTTTATAAGAGTAAATATCATTGCATTTGCTAATAATACTTACAAATGAAAATTTAAAAAAAATTATTAAACATTTTAAGGAAAGAATGCATTATTTAAATTTACATATTAGCAAATGAAACACTTGTCTTTAAAAAAGCATATTGTATACCTGATTATGGCTTGCAACTCCCAAAATGTGACAATGATATTTGGTATAGGTGCAATATTTAAGTAATTTTAACCTTGCCTTCTCAGATGCTTCGGAAAAGATTGGATTGTCCACTTTTAATAGTAGTTAATAGTCTGCTCATTTATGTTACTTGTGTTTATTTCAACATCATTTAGCTTCATTACAAGCTAAAATAACTATTTTTAACTATGGTATAGAATTACTGAGATGAACACTGTAAGTGGTATTAGAATGTTAAGAAATATACCAGTCTCTGTCACTTCCAATCTTCTTAAATGTCTAGAATTAAATACACACAGATCTAAATGTGTTGTCAAAACATGTAATTATATAAAGAATTATAACCTGTTCAAACTAAATTGCTGTAGATAACAAGAGCATCTCGCCCCTATCTCCTGCCGTGGAAGTTATATTAATTTAATATGATATACCTGCAAGCCCTTCCCAAGAAGCTCATTACTAGTAATCCCTTTCTTAAAACCCTTAAACTGTCCACACGTAGATATACGTTCACGCGCGTAGCTGACCGAACGCATATCTACGTTTTATTTTACATTCGTTCAAATTTAGCGCGATAGGCCTGAGTCGCCTAGACATGAGAGAATGGGTCTGCGCACTCAGTGTGCGCAGTATGAAAAAAATCGGGGACGCCAGGGTACCGCATGGTAGCCCTAGTTAGTTTCAGCTCCATCTTGGGTCAACATCATGGCACACCCCCGTGATTCACTCACTCGTCGTATTAACACTCTACTATTCTCGGAAAGTGTTAGAGAACGCGAGCTTAGTGGACTAGACAGTGATATAGCCACAAATAATCAAGGAATTAGTGAAACTATTGATGACAACCCAGATGACCCTCAGCCCATCACCTCTGGGGTGGCCAGTGTGGCCAGTGTGGACAGTGTGGCCATACCAGACCCTCAGCCCAGCACATCTGGTGTGGCCAGTGTGGCCACAGACCCTCAGCCCAGCACCTCTGGGGTTGCTAGTGTTACTACCCAAAGGCAGCTCCGCAAGAGGAAATTATCATTTTCCATGTGTTATGATAGTGACGATAGTGAAGGTGATATAAGTGACGATGATGAAATCGATTTTATGCCTATAGACGATTCGTCGAGTGACAGTGATTATCATTATTCCCCAGTGAAACGTACTTATGGGCGTCATTACCTACGTTCAGGCAGTGTGCCATATACTGTAAGAGGCAAAGGTCATGGCAGTTCACGATCCAAAACCCCAGCCACTGATAGTGAAAGTGATAATGAAGGAGAGTATGCTGGGATGGAGGAAGAGGTGGTGGGTGGCACGGTGCCTGGACCTCGTGGCGCTGTGTGTGGACAGACAAAGGACCACGAGGCACCCTCTCAATCATGTGCTGGCCCCACTCTCGTCCCTCCTGCTCCCCCATGTCCCATGCCAGAGGTCCACCCTGCACCATCTGATCGTGAATGGAAGTGGACTGAACATACACCATTCGTGCCACATCCTTTCAATTTTGATGGCAGTAGAAGTGGCATCATGCCACACTGTCCCATCACAAATGAGTCTACAGAGTTAGACTATTTTCAACTATACTTTGATGAACCAATAATGAACCTGATTGTTACCCAGACCAACCTGTACTACCAGTATACAATGGACCATGCAGATTTTTCAGAATCGTCACGGCTGCGCAGGTTGAAAGATACAACTGTGGCTTAAATGTATTTATTCCTTGGCACTATCATGCTAATGCCACACACATATAAGAACAATATAGCAAACTACTGGTCCACAGACCACTTCATTAGCACTCCAGTCTTCTGTGAAATCCTTCCCTGCAACATATTCCTTCTGTTGCTGAGAATGTTGCACTTCTCAGATAGGAATACACCAAACCGAAATGACCTCCTCTTCAAAATCCGGAAATTGTTTATGTATCTCAAGTAAAAATTCAGTGCCTACTTTTATCCATTCAAGAACATTGTTGTTGACGAGTCCTTGATTTTGTTCAAGGGACAGATGTCATTCAAACAATATATACCAAGCAAACGTAATCGCTTTGGTATAAAACTGTTTGTTATGTGTGACTGTGAGACTGGTCTTGTGTTAGATGTCATTATCTACACAGGTAAAAATACACTTGATGATACCAGGCGCATGTTGGGCATTTCTGGTGATGATGTTCGCAAGATGATGCAACCATACCTTGGTAAAGGTCATACATTGTTCACAGACAACTGGTACACAAGCCCTATGCTCGCTGATTTCCTACGTGTGAACAATACTGATATATGTGGAACAGTGAGAAGAAATTGAAAACACATGCCAAAGTTCACTGGAGGAAGTGTAGTGCAGGCGTTTCATGCCAATGACATCATGGCACTGTCATGGCATGACAAAAGGGACGTGACATTGCTGTCAACCATCCACAGAAACGAGATGATACAGACAGAATCAGCAAGCTCAACAATCAACCTGTTGATAAGCCAGCTGTTGTCATCGACTATACAAACAATATGCGACTAGTCGACAAGTGTGACATGATGATAGGCTTTGTTGACTGTGTGCGTAGGAGTCGCAAGTTGTATATAAAAGTGTTTTTCCACCTTGTGGACATTGCAATGCTCAATGCCTTCAACATGTATGAAATAAAGACTGGGAAGTGACAACGATATGCAGAATTTACCCTAAATGTCATCAAGCAGATAGGGAGAAAGTATGGTACCACACCTATACCTGCCACTCCACAGCGACCTGTCACTCCACAGCCAGAGGGGGAAGTGCCCAACCAAATAATCCCTAACTGTCACTGCCTGATACCATTACCATCTACTCCAAAAAGAAGTACTCTCAGAAAGTGTGTTGTGTGTGCTTACACTACACAGCGACCCCAAGTGCGAAAAGACACAAGATACATGTGTCAGCAATGTGGAGTGGCACTCTGTATGAATCCATGCTTCTTGGAGTATCATACAGTGGTGGACTTCTAGAAACATAAATGGGACCTGTAAATACCTTGTATATATATGTAAACAATAGTAAGTGATTGAACCAGGTGTACAAAAAAATTTATCAGTGTGAACATGTGTGTTTGTGACAGAATTATTACTAATTCAGTACCAAACATTTGTGTCTAAACAAAAATTGGCAATGAAATGAATAGATCTGCATCAAAACATTATTATCATAGCATGAAAACAACAGAAAATGAAAAAATGGAAAAAACGATAAATGTTTCTTGTTTCTGCAAGCGGCAGTGCTCCATGTTGCCGACACCACATCATTTAGCACCAACTTCGCGGGCTTATATCTCGGTAAGTACTGGCCCTAAAATGTTTTTTTAGCCTATCATATTTATAAAAATGCGCTCTTCATTTAAAACAAAAAATATTTTTTACTGGACATCTACACTGCAAAATGAATTATTTCCTATTATAATAACATTAACGATAACTTTTGACACCGAGCTTGACTCTGATTATTACTAATTCTGTCATCACTGAAGTCACAATATGCTCACCCAAGAAGCCAGATTCACATATTCGAGAATCAGGAAAAAAGGAAATTAATGTACTGTTTTATGGATTCCATCAAACATTGAATTAATAAATCATTTAGGATAAAGTTGATAAGTTTTCCAAACAAAGTGAACTGAAGAAAAACACGGAATATAACTTTGGTATATCTGTGTCTAGCATTAGGAATAGTATGACTCACAAAATAATGACACGATTGCAAACAAACCATACCACGGGTGGGGCTAGAACACACGGCCGGAGAGTGATAAAACTCCAGTCTGACGCGTTAGCCACTGACCACCGGTTCTATTCCCACCAGTGGTATGATTTATTTGGAATATTATTTAGAGGAGGTTTATAATGGAAGTGAATGTCATAGGAATAATTTTAGAAGCCTGAGTACACCTAACACATGAACATGAACCTAAAAAAGTATGTATATGGTGTAACTTGCAGTGTGAACACACTGATGTTGTAGTAGCCAGGTTGATTATAAGTAGCCAGGCTTGAGCATAAGTAGCCAGGATTGAGCATAAGTAGCCAGGCTTGAGCATAAGTAGCCAGGATTGACCATAAGTAGCCAGGCTTGAGTATAAGTAGCCAGGCTTGAGCATAAGTAGCCAGGCTTGAGCATAAGTAGCCAGGCTTGAGCATAAGTAGCCAGGCTTGAGCATAAGTAGCCAGGCTTGAGCATAAGTAGCGAGGCTTAAGCATAAGTAGCGAGGCTTAAGCATAAGTAGCCAGGCTTGAACATAAGAACATAAGAAAGGAGGAACACTGCAGCAGGCCTGTTGGCCCATACTAGGCAGGTCCTTCACAATCCGTCCCACTAACAGAATATTTGCTCAACCCAATTTTCAATGCTACCCAAGAAATAAGCTTTGACAATTCTACCCACTCATGCGCGAGTCCCACTCAAATCCAACCCTCTCACTCATGAATTTATCCAACCTAAATTTGAAACTACCCAAGGTCCTAGCTTCAATAACCCTACTAGGCAGACTGTTCCACTCATCAACTACCCTATTTCCAAACCAATACTTTCCTATATCCTTTCTAAATCTAAACTTATCTAACTTGAATCCATTATTGCGGGTTCTCTCTTGGAGAGATATCCTCAAGACCTTATTTATATCCCCTTTGTTAATACCCATTTTCCACTTGTATACCTCGATCATGTCTCCCCTCATTCTACGTCTTACAAGTGAATGTAATTTTAGGGTCTTCAATCTTTCTTCGTAAGGAAGATTTCTAATGCTATGTATTAATTTAGTCATTCTACGCTGAATGTTTTCTAACGAATTTATGTCCATTCTGTAATATGGAGACCAGAACTGAGCTGCGTAATCTAGGTGAGGCCTTACTAATGATGTATAAAGCTGTAATATAACATCTGGACTTCTGTTGCTAACACTTCTTGATATAAATCCCAGTAATCTATTTGCCTTATTACGTACGCTTAGGCATTGCTATCTTGGTTTAAGGTTGCTGCTTACCATCACCCCCAAGTCCTTCTCGCAATCTGTATGGCTAAGTTCTACGTTATTTAACTTATAAGTGCTTGGATTATGGACACTCCCGAGCTTCAGAACCTTGCATTTATCTACATTGAACTGCATCTGCCACTTTTCTGACCACGAATTAAGTTTGTCTAAATCTTCCTGAAGTTCTATGACATCTATGTTTGAATCAATTATCCTACCTATCTTCGTGTCGTCGGCGAATTTGCTCATATCACTAGTAATTCCCTCATCAAGGTCATTGATATATATTATAAATAACAATTGGCCTAAGACTGATCCCTGTGGAACACCACTTGTTACAAGTCCCCATTCGGATTTAACCCCATTTATGCACACTCTCTGCTTCCTATTGGTGAGCCATGACTCGATCCATGACAGCACTTTTCTCCCAATGCCATGAGCTGCCACTTTCTTTAACAGTCTCTGGTGCGGTACTCTATCAAAAGCCTTACTAAAGTCTAAATAAACAATATCGAATTCTTTATCGTGATCAACAGCCTCAAAAGCTTTACTGAAGAAGGTTAATAAATTAGATAGGCAGGAACGGCCCCTCGTGAATCCATGCTGGGTATCATTAATAAAATTATGGTTATCTAGATGGCTTCTAATAATATCAGCTATAATTGACTCTAGTAATTTGCCTACAATTGAGGTCAGGCTTATTGGGCGGTAGTTTGACGGTAGTGACTTGTCCCCTGCTTTAAAAATAGGAATTACATTAGCCATCTTCCACATATCAGACACTACACCTGTTTGAAGAGATAAATTAAAAATGTTAGATATTGGTTCACAGAGTTCCATTTTGCATTCCTTAAGAACCCTTGCAAAAGCTCATCAGGACCCGGTGATTTATTTTGTTTCAGTCGGTCCAGCTGTTTCATAATCATTTCGCTAGTGACTGTGATATTACATAATTTATCTTCTTCTGGGACTCTGTAAAAATTAATTACTGGGATATTATTAATGTCTTCCTGTGTGAAAACCGAGAGAAAATAATTATTAAAAATAGAGCACATATCATTCTCCTTGTCAGTAAGATGCCCAAAGTTATTTTTAAGGGGACCTATCTTATCCCTAACTTTTGTTCTATAAACCTGGAAAAAACGTTTTGGGTTAGTTTTTGAATCCCTAGCAACTTTAATTTCATAGTCCCGTTTAGCTTTTCTTATTCCCTTTTTAACGTCCCTCTTAATGTCAGTATACTGATTTATAAGATGACCCTCACCTCTTTTTATGCGCCTATAAATTCCTTTCTTTTGCCCTAAAAGATATTTGAGCCTATTATTCATCCATTTTGGGTCATTTCTACTTGATCTAATTTCTTTATACGGGATAAATGTTCTTTGGGCAGCCTGTATAGTGTTAGGAAACTGTCATATTGATACCTCTCTTCTTCACCCCAGTCCACAGTTGATAAGTGTTCTCTAAGTCCATTATAATCTGCTAAGCGAAAATCTGGGACCATTACTGAATTATCCCTACTATCATACATCCATTCAATGCTTTAGGTAATTGACTTGTGGTCGCTTGAGCCGAGTTCCTCTGTAATTTCTAAATTATTAACAAGGGTTTCCTTGCTTGCCAGAACCAAGTCAAGTAGGTTATTTCCCCTTGTAGGTTCTGTTACAAACTGCTTCAAAAAGCAATCCTGAACTACTTCTAAAATGTCGTTAGATTATAAATTCCCTGTCATGAAATTCCAATCAATCTGACTAAAGTTAAAGTCCCCTAGAATTACTACGTTATCGTGTCTTGTGGCCTTAACAATTTCCTCCCAAAGTAGTCTCCCTTGTTCCCTATCTAAGTTTGGAGGACGGTAAATCACGCCTAAAATCAATTTTTCACACCCCTCTGAAAATTCTATCCAGACAGACTCTGTATGTGTTAATTCAGACTTTATACCCGTTTTTATGCAACAATTTAAATGATCACGGACATAGAGTGCCACCCCACCCCTTTCCCGATACTTCTGTCTACTTGGAACAATTTAAAACCCTGAATGTGACATTCGGCAGGCAAGTCCCGATTTTCATATTAAACCATGTCTCAGTTATTGCAAAAACATCAATATTACCCGTACTTGCAACTAATCTCAACTCGTCCATCTTATTCCTAGCACTACGACTATTGGTGTAATATATATTTAGAGACCCTCCTTTCTCTTTACCCTTCCTGCTCATCTCTTTTTTTCCACTATACCTATAACTGTCCTTGTCATCTAGTGTCACTAGCTTTCCACTATCCACCTTATTCTGCCTATTACTAGTTCTCCTACAACTTATAATATTACTACACTGGGACTTCTCTGTTTTCCCCCCAAAACGCATACCACTAACTATTTCTAGTTTAAAGCCCTAACAGCTCCCTCCACTGCAGTTGCCAGTGCCCCCACCCCAGACCTGGATAAGTGAACCCCATCCCTGGCATACATGTCATTACTGCCATAGAAGAGGTCCCAGTTGTCAATGAATGTTACTGAATTTTCCTTACAGTATTTGTCCAGCCAGCAATTGACACCAATTGCCCTGGACAGCCATTCATTTCCAACTCCTCTCCTTGGCAAAATACCACATATGACAGGGTTCCCACCCTTCTTCCTAATTATGTCTATTGCTGACCTAAACCTGCTAGCCAGGCTTGATCTTATCTCTGGCCATTGATCTTATTTCTGGTCATTCTCACTGTGATTCCTCCCTGTTTTATATTTTAAACCCGGGATTCCTAGTCTTTTTGTTCCTATTAAACCACTTTTATGTTAGTGGCCATCTTCTTACCACCGTTGCCGTACTCGGGAGACTGCGCTCTCCCGTCTCTGCATTGGCCATACTCGCTTTACCCATGGGTATCTCATGGAACGATACCCTATTCCTCTCTGTGAGGTTTGTCGGGTCCCTATTTCCGTATCTCTTGGGCATTCTGATAGGTTCCTATATACCCCTATCAAATTTTGGATCAAAAATTAACAAAATTATATTGATTTTACATTATTTTATTGTGCAGAGATAAGGATTTTATAGTATCGATAACATCAATAACTTGAACTCTGTGAATTTATAAAATATCTTGGTCAGTCACATACATATATGTTATATATAGTAATCATGACTAATGAATATAAGTGCACAAAACTTGTCAAAATAATATACTGAAAGCTAGATGCCAATTCGTAAAAGTTTCACGCAGATGTTTGCTCACAAAAGACATCTCACGACTAATATTTGTGGATAACTGAAGCAAAGAGCTGCTGGCTACCCTCTAGACTAGACTAGAACACATTCAAAATGCGTTTGGTATGATTTTTACGAGTTTGTTAATTTTGAAGTGCTACATGTGTGTATGTAACTCTTATAATATGAAAGAAAGAGGAAGAATAACTTGCTTAATTGACTGCTCTCTTCATCACCTGATTTGTAACCAGGGTGTTCAACATTACTCATAATGTGCAATACTGTACAGTGTACAATGTACAGCAGTGCACACCATGGTTATACTCTCAGAACTTTATATACCTCTTGAGAAGTGTATATGTACCCCTGGGAGTACTTGAACCCCAAGAGTAGAACCCATTGCTTTATACTATGTTGTAGCCACCTAGTGGTGGTGATGATGGCCGTGGCAGAGGTGGTGTGTGTTGTGGGTTGTAGGTTGGATGTGGGTAGTGTCACATCAGGTAACTACAGTGGGTGGTAGGTGGGATGTGGGTAGTGTCACATCAGGTAACTACAGTGGGTGGTAGGTGGGATGTGGGTAGTGTCACATCTGGTAACTACGGTGGGTGGTAGGTGGGATGTGGGTAGTGTCACATCTGGTAACATCTGGTCGCTGGATTATCTTGCTTCTCTTCACATCTCCTACATTTAAGGGACAGAACAAACACCATGTCCAAGTCTATTAAAAATGATTTCTTTAATATAATTGACAGAACCTCACATTAACTAATCATTTGTATTATTTTACTGATAACGCTATTTCTAGGGTTATTTAAACTCATCTGTTTGTTGAGTTTCCACTTATCTGCCGACATCTGCCAATAACTGGCTATTGATGTTCCACTCTATATTACACCCATACATTACACCAGCTGCCATTCATTATGTACTGTGCATCGTTTGCAAGTTTGTTATACTTAAGAATTTTAGATCAATATTGGTGACTCACAATATATCAATACCATTCTCACTCTATATATGACCATACGTCTATTAATTGTAGGCATCTCCATGTCTCTCTCTCAACGTTTCTTTTAATTTAGTTTTCTAGGTACTATCACTATTCGGGTATCTCTGCAGACACAAAACAATTCACAGTTACACTTTCTCACTGTGTATAGGTAAACAACCGCTAACTATATAGTCACAATCTAAAATCACTGTGGGAACCACTTAGGCCTAATTTACAGTGTTTCCCCCAAAGAGACTTATTAGTCCTAATTTTATCCTACTTTCCAGTATTATCCAACACGTGATTTGTTATTTTTATCAAGTTATTTCCCTTGTGTGCTGACCACTTATCTTTCTGACTCCCTGACTTCCTCTATCCGTTCTACAGGGTTATGGGGACACACCAGTTCACACACGGCATTCACTTCTCTACACTAAACACTATATTCTATTTTTCTCTTCAGTGCCCACTGATATTCTCTTGATGTGTATTTTGAAACGACTATCTGCATTTTACGGGTTTCACATGCGTATTTTCCGCGCAATGTCGCCTGAGGGTCCGTCAGAAAAACGCAAATTTGTCCAGAGCTGATACACACGTGTGGGCTCAACACTCCCTTCACAACCTACCTTCGTTTTCCCTAAGCTGATATAGCTGGGGGGTTATTAGAATTTATTTTTCAACTTTAAGGTGGTCAGGAAATGGAACAACCTGGAAAGTGGAATGGTAGAGGCATAATCTATACGTAATGTAAGTAAAGGGACTTACTTTACATATAGATTATGCCTCTACCACTCCACTTTGCAGGTCGTTCCATTTCTTGACCACCGCTAGGCAAGTTTCCTCTTTCCCACTGCCAGGTTGTGTAAATTCTTCATCTCGTTCTGTTGGAATGAATCTTGAGTGTCGTCAAGTGAGCTTTGTTTCTCTCTGTCTCTCTCTCCTGCACACACGCACACACACAACTGGAGAAGGAAGCAGCATCAACAGCACAATGTGTGAGTGTTCAAAGTACTTTGTACATGGAGCTTTGGTTGAAGGATTTGATTACGAGTTTTTATGATTTTTTTTTTTTTACATTTTATTGGTTTTAAACAGAATTACAAAAACATATCCATAAATAACTGTGACTGCAATCACTAATGCAAATAATTACAAAAATCAATACAAAACATACAGATAATCAATCTCCAGTAAAACAATTAAAGAACAATAAAGTCCCTATCCCCGCCAACCACTATGTGCATACAATTATATGCACCTATTACATTTAACCAGAATCATTATCCAACAACCTACGTGTGACCCTAATACATCAGGATGAATGTACAATATAAAACAGATAGCGTAAATCACCACTGTAGCCTGACCCGTGTACCACATATCTGTCCACTCCAATATGATAAGAGCTCCAAGCCATTACCACTCCACATCCACTGGTACAGTAATGTCGTGCACCAAACAATGTACATTTCTCACAAATTACTATAGTATTCCACACACAGGCACAATGTATATTATACTCACGCATACAAATGACATGCACTCCACATATACCCACTCACACCCAGAACTTGATACCACATGTACCACCTGACCTTTTCATTGTTAACACAGTTCCACTTCATATGATAATTCAAAACCTTGCCATCTCCGTGTACAACGACGAAAAATATATAAAAAGTACACCAAATTCATGCGACAGTAACCAAACATTTTACTGTCCTCTAACATCACCAAGTCTTGAATCTGCCTGAAGTCCACAGACCCATTTACCAGGTTTCAGTATCTCAGACCATACACAAACTTCAATAATAACACTCCACATCAACACACTTACACCATAACTGAACACCCAGCACTGAACAGGACAAACCCTTACTCTTCCCCAATTACACCCCCCCCTTAATAACCCACACACCCAAATCCACATCCCCACTCGATCACACAACATACACACCCAAACCCATCTGTCTCCCGTCACCCAGTATAAAGGTCATCCGTCCCCACCCACCAAACCGCCCCCCCCCAACCGTACCAATTTCAGTCAATCACAAGCAACATCCTAGCTATACCAAAGCCACAACCGTACATTCCCAAGCAAGTCGCACATCCAAGCCCCCTTAAACTCCTACAAACCCACTTAATAACTCTCCCACCCGGAAATTCTTATAAGCCGAACTAAAATCCTTATTCCAATCCCTCCCATACACCTGCCTGTTTCTACATTTCGTATGGTACATTACCGCAGCCAATGCCCTAATTCTTTCCCTTATTCCCACCTCCCTCAATCTCCATGACCCACACACGAAATCAACCAAACAATGCATTAGGCCTCTACTAACCCTGTCATCCAATCCTCCCAAGTCCAGGAACAGTGCCCTCAACAACTGTATCCCCCCTCTCCCAAGTTTACATACCACCCCCCCCATCCACTCCCGCACCGGCCCCAAAGCTTCACAGAAATATATCACATGCAAGACAGTTTCCAACATACCACACCTCTCACACCTGCCCTCCTGTACCCACCCCATACTGAATAATACTGCCCTTGACGCTACCGCCCCATGTAAAAATCTGTACATCTGTTCCCGATCTCTTGCGCGTAACCTAAGTCCTCGAAAACCCCTCCATATCCGAACCCAATCATATACTGGAAAAAACGCTGCACCCTCTACAACCTTAGCCTCCGCACCAAGACCCATCATCCCATTCACCTTCATTTTATGCGGTTCCTTAATTACCAATAAATTCCTCAACAAATCTCTACAGTAATCTAACTCCTTTCCCCCCCCCACCATTCACTCATCTTCCTCAATACGCCCCCCACCCCACTCTCCTCCTTTCCCCCCAAGCCCCCTCTCCTCACCAAGCACCGTCTCACATACATACACACCAGTCTCCGCTCCAACCAAATTAAACCCAAACCACCCATCCCTACCCCGTTCCTAACAATTTCCTTCCGCAACCAATTCCTCCCATTCGCCCAGATATACTTGAATACTCTACGCTCCAACTCTTTCACATCCACCTGCAACAGTGGGTACACACAAGCAACATACCAAATCCTACTGTAGACCAATGTATTGACAGCAAGTACCCTCTGTCGCAAAGTGAGATCACTCGGCCTCCATGCAGACATACACAACTTCGCCCTTTGCACCACTCGACCTGAATTCACCTCTCTCGTCTGATGCCTATCCCTCATGTATACAATTCCACAGATAGTGATGCTATCCACCACGAACCACCCATACCCCTGACCCAAGCTCCCCCCCACCCAGGATCCTACCTCCAACATTTTCGACTTGGCACTATTCACACTCATCCCAGTGGCCTCACAAAAAGTCCTTAAACACCTCCGAACCATCTCAAAACCAACCACATTCCCTATGAGCACTGTGGTGTCATCTACATAACCCACTACACCCTCTATCCCGCCTCAACCCCCTCCCTGTACCCCACCGTCCACTAATCTATAGAATGGATCTTGCACACATGCAAAGAGAATCTGCGACAGGGTTGTCCCCTGTCGAAGACCCCTATCCATCTCCACCACACCCCAAGCCTGCCATTCACCTGTATTCTAACGCAAGCACCTTCATATAATGATCGAACCCAATCCACTACTTCCTCCCCGAAACCCTGTCTCCTCATCACCTCAAACAACACCTCACGATCCACACTGGCATAGGCCCCTTTCCAGTCCAAAGCTAAGATGCCCCCCCTACCACCATCTAAAAACTCCTTAATCCTCTCATGTCCCTTAAGCACCCCTCTACCCGGGATCCCCCTTGTCCCCCTGCAATCACCTCCTCAAGCACCCTTTTCAATATATTTCCCAATATTTTTGCAAAGATCTTATAGTCTGCATTCATGAGCATCAGTGGCCTGCAATTACTCAACATATTACCTACCTTCCCCTTTTTCACCAAAACCATTACACCCATCCCCATCCCTTTCCTTATCCTCCTATCCCTCTTCATCCAATTCATCACTTCCACCACACAACCTCTCATACTATTCCAGTGTTCCCTATAAAACTCCTTTGCCAAACCATCTATTCCAGGAGCTTTGCCTTTACTAAGCCCACTCACTGCCTCCCATACCTCCTCTTCGCTGATTACCCCCCATACCCTCCCTATCCCCCTCCTCTAACCTCCCCAAAATCCCCTCTGTAAGAATATTACAAGCCTCCAACTCCACATCTACACTACTCAGGTACCTCTGAAACCACTTGTCCACGTACACCCCTATCACCTCTGTTCCTCTAATATTCATTCCCCACTCATAACCATCTGCACTCTCCTCTACTTCCACATATTCCATTGTCCTTCTCTCCCTACGCACTCTACATTGACCTAACACATATATACCCGCCTTCATCCTACACGCCCCAAGCCTCTCATTCTGTATTTCTATCAACCTATTCTTCAATTCCCTAATCTCCCCCGTAACTGCATATCCCCCTCTTACATAACAACTCTGTAGCAGGCCTTCATATCCATATCCCCATTCCACCTCCTCCTTTCCCAATCTCTGATAAAACATACGTATGTGCGGTTTTCCCACTGACACCCACCAACCCACCAAATCTTCCTCCAGACGCCCTCCTTCCCATAACCTACCCCACCAACCCGCAAACTCAACCCTTTTATCCTCACCCGATAACAACCTAACATTCAATTTCCAATATCCCCTATACCACTTAGCTGCTCCTGACCAATCTACCTCAGCCAACACCCCCCTGTGATCAGAAAAACCCACATCCAAATAACTGATCCTACCCACCACAACTGACCCAGAAACATAAATCCTATCTAACCTAGCCCAATAACCCCTCCTAACAAATGTATGCTCCCCTGAACCCCCTACCCCAACTACATCCCCCAACCCCGCACTTCGTAATAAATCCCTCAGTTCAATCCCCCCCCCTAGGCTCAATATCCCTCTCTCGAATTATGCAGTTAAAATATCCCCCTACTATCGACACCCCAGGTAAGCCCCTGAAAGCATAGATCATTACATCCCTTACAAATTCCACCTTCACCTTCCTTGAATGTTCTGCTGGCATGTATACACCCATGAAACATACCCACACTCCACCCCACTCCCCCTCTACCCTCACTATCCGCCCCCCACACTCTTCCCAAGCATATAATTTAAAAGGGCTAGATTCCGTGACTGCTACCGCCACCCCACCCTTTAATTTCCCCCAATGAACCAGCATACACCTTATATCCCTTCAATTGCAACTCACTTCCGCACCGAAAGTTATGTTCTTGTAAAAAAACTACATTCACACCATACCTCTTCAATGTGCATTCTACCCATGCCCTTTTAATTTCCTCCCACAGACCATTTACATTTATTGTTAGACACTTGTAAACAATTGTAAGGGTTTGCCCTTAGGCCACGATGGAGGCTGCGAGACAGCCTTCCCCTTACCTCCTGTTTTACTCAACTGCCTCCCACCCTTGACTTTTTCTCTATCTTGCAAAGCTCCCAGGTCCTTTCTCGCCACCTCCACCATCAACCTTTTACCTGTCCTCTGTGCTGGGGTCAATACATCTTCACTATCAGTCACTGTGCCTGACCGCTTCCTCGATCCATGCACGACTTCCATACTATCATCCCTCTCGACGCTCTCTTGCCGATGCACCTCAACCGATACATGCTCTCGGACTAAAGACTGCTGCTCAACACTGTTACTCACCAACTCATCCATCACACTCACTGCCTCATCCAAACTTGCACATGCCTCCACACTAAGTACTGGCAACGGGTCATCCAATATCTCCCGTAATACCTCCTCCAAAGGGGAATCCTCGCCGTTGCCTGGGTGCATCTCACCACCAGCAGCAGCCTCCTGTACGGACGCCTTTGGCAACGTATGACACACCTGCGATCCTTCAACGATCTCGCTCCATGATCTAGTTCCGGCCTCCTTTGCGTCCACCGGATCCTGCACAACCTCATGCGTCCTTACTTCCATGTCTCGTCGTCCAGTATCCACCCGTTGTCCCGTCCTCCGCATGCAGTCAGCAGCCACATGCTCGTACACCCACACAACCTGCAGGTCTTTTGCTGTGCCATGTACATCAGGTATAGCTGAGTCCTGAATTCCAGCAGTACGACGTAAGAGGGAATCGGCTTGCGTAATGTCATTTTCAGTGAGTATGTCCCCTCAAAAATGCCCACCATCGGACCCTCGCTCAACTTCCCGGGCATGGCAGCATGCACAATGCCGTAAGCTCCAAATACTTCGCTGATGTCCACCGATTCAAACGGCACATTCTTAACCCTAATCCAAGTGTAAGTATGCGACACGTCTTTCAGTCGTACTTGTAGGCCAGAATGTACCGTATATACTCTGTCTTGATGGTGGTTGACAGTCCTTTCGTACACCTCAGCCGTTAAGAGTTTTACATAGACTCTATGAACGCCGTTGAGTGCCACGCCATACAAATCAGCAGTCTCCAAACCCTTGATATGTTTGGCAGAACTGTAGCCGCAGCAGCCGGTTGCAAAGCCCCAGTCACCATATCTATACAGATTGTGTTGATCCTGTGTCTGCTCGCCATCACCATGTTTACAGAAAATGAAGTTATCGTTGATCACCGCTATTGTGTGGGTCTTGGGAGAGATATATAGGTTGTCAAAGACACTCCTTGTAAGGATGGTTACGATATATTTACTTGTCTGTGAGGAGAGATCCCAGCCCCCGTCCGTTCAGTTTGTGAGGGTAGGCGCCTATGCGTGGCTACGCACATGCGCTGAGCCTCTGACGTCAGCGGGTATCGTGACGTCACACGCAAAGGGACCAGCTGTATAACTAGGATGAATGCTGATACACTACACAAGTGTATATATGATACTGACACGACACCGCTAGGTGGCAGCCCAGGGAACAGCACACCCGCACCCTGCAAGAGCTGGGTGGCCAATGCATTTTATGAAATTAATATTTATGTTTGGCAACAAATATACCAAAGGAAAATAATAAAAAAATTCTCCTAAGCTGTCTTCCCTTGCATTTTCCATTGTATTTTCTATTCTCAGCTGTTTCCTCTCTCAGTCTTCCCCTTATTGTACTTTGCCTTTTTTTCTCTGTTATTCAGCGTGTCTTATCTTTTTCCTCTTGTCTTCCCCTCTAACTCTTTTCCATTTTTCACCTTACCT
>WNWK01020015.1:0-36667 GCA_009830355.1 Cherax destructor | reverse complement strand
TAGAGCATCCAGGACCTTGTCGTAGTGGTCCAGTAGTTGGGACAGACAGGAGCGGCCTGCTCTAAACCCATGCTGTCCTGGGTTGTGCAATTGATGGGTATCAAGATGGGTTGTGATCTTGCTTCTTAGAACCCTTTCAAATATTTTTATGATATGGGAAGTTAGCGCAATTGGTCTGTAGTTCTTTGCTATTGCTTTACTGCCCCCTTTGTGGAGCGGGGCTATGTCTGTTGTTTTTAGTAGCTGCGGGACGACCCCAGTGTCCATGCCCCCTCTCCATAGGATGTTAAAGCATGTGATAGGAGCTTGCAGTTCTTGATGAACACGGAGTTCCATGAGTCTGGGCCTGGAGCGGAGTGCATGGGCATGTCATTTATTGCCTTTTCGAAGTCATTTGGCGTCGTGGTGATGTCAGATAGGCATGCGTCTGTCAAGTTCTGTGGCACTCTCATAAAAAATCATTTAGGTTTTCGATTTTCAGTCTGGTTAGTGGCTCACTAAAAACTGAGTCATACTGGGATTTAAGTAACTCACTCATTTCCTTGCAGTCATCTGTGTAGGACCCATCCGGTTTAAGTAGGGGCCCAATACTGGTTGTTGTTCTCGACTTTGATTATGCATAGGAAAAGAAATACTTAGGTTTCTTTCAATTTCATTTATAGCTTTTAGTTCTTCCCGTGTCTCTTGATTCCTGTAAGATTCCTTTAGTTTTAATTCAATGTTTGCTATTTCTCTGACTAGTGTCTCCCTACGTATTTCAGAGATATTGGCCTCCTGTAGCCGCTCCGTTATTCTTTGCCTTCGCCTGTATAGGGAGCGCCTCTTCTTTCTAGTTGTTCTAGGTTGTTCTCTATACAGGCTCGAACGCTCTCTCATCGACTATGCATTACTTGCTCTTGTTCACGTCAGGCCCACAAACATCAAGTGTCTCTGTGTGGTCCAGAACACAGCTGTACAGGCCATGCTGGGGCGCCTAGGTGGGCTAATGCAGTGACTCTGAACTCGAGGAGCAGCTGCAGCCCCTTGAGGACAGGATCCATTTTGTAGCTGCCAAGTGGATAGCAAAGTATCTCTGACTTCCAGGGGCTGACAAACTGCTGAGGGATATAAGGGTCCACCAGGGACATGACATAACAATGCACCCCAGCCGCCGATGGATGTGGTCAGTTGCAGATGCCACAATGAAGCTATTGCCGATGCCATTGCTTGTGTCAGGGGTCTGCAACAGACCAGCAGTGAACTACAAGGTGTCGCCCCCTTGGGCGCCAGAGCTGTTGGCGGTGCACTGGTCAGCCTTACCAGGCAGCAAAAGGCATTACCCCCAGCACATTCTGCAATGACTTGCTTCGGCTAGCATTGCGAGTGCAAAAAGCCCTGTGTGTGTGCCATATTACACCGATGACTCCAGAGATCCCGTGGCAGGCCACACAGCTGCTGAGATGTTCCACAGCAATCTGCCGGCAGGTTGGCGCCTCCCAGACCATTGCACAATCCTGCAAGCTGAACTCTATGCCATCCAACAAACTCTGCAGAATGCAATTACAGACCATCAGCATCCCCCCCGTCATCCATGTTGATTCCAAGTCAGCGATCCAGGCAATTATGCACAGAGAACCAAGGGACAACATACACTTAATCACATCCATCCAGAGTGACCTGCAGATGCTCAAGGCCCAGGGATGCAGAGCCACCATCAACTGGATCCCGAGCCATGTGGGTATCCCCGGCAATGATGCGGCAGATGAGGCTGCTAAGACCGCCGAGGCATAGCCACGTGCTGCAATGTCCATCAGGCATAGCCAGATTATGCTATGGGCTGCCAGTGTGGCCAGGCACCTTCTCCCTGAGGATTCACAGAGCCGCCTAGTATGACAGGGCGACTCATAGGGCACCCTCCAAGTATTCGGACGCAGACCAGGGATCTGCAGGTGAATATCCACAACCTACGGTTAGGTATCCCACCAATGCACGGATCGTTAACAGAGCAAGAGAGGAGCTCTGTGCCCACTGTGACCGGAGGGTTTCCCGGGAAACCCCTGGTGCACTACCTGTTAGACTGCTCAGCTACGATGCCCCTTCGCCGTCGACACTTCCCAATGACCCCAGTGGGACAGGCCTAAGAGGATGAGGCGGCACATCTAGTGTAGCTAGTAATCAGAGATTTGGAGACCCTTCTCCCAGTCATTGCACATCACCAGTCCCCCTCCTCCCGCTGAAGTTGCTGTGAAGGCCTGCTGGGGACCTCTGTTGCTCCCCACACCAACCACCATTAGAGCAAACTAACTTTTGGGAAATCATTTGTCCATAGAACCGAAGAAGAATTCCTCTTCCCACCAAAAGACTTCCCGTAAGTGAGAGAATAGTAGATGAACGACACTTCCTACCGGAGCCACTGCCGGGTCGCCAAATTGGAAGAGACCTGGGCGGGATCCATACTGGCAAATCACCTAATATTGAATAGGTATACAGACCATAACTGACATCTTCTTGATTCGCTGGTACTCTCCCGGCCCTGGCCTTTTCCAAGTGGTGGCCCGGCCTTGGCTCCCGTTCTTGGGAGTATTTCAGACTAATGTTCCATGGGAGGAAGTACATACACGTACCTCCTCATCGTTGGGACCAACTGTCCCCAGGCCTATCCATCTTCCCCGCCCCAGGAGAGCTAAGGGGAATGGCAGTCTTGTGAGATGCAGGTGGTAGCAAGCTATGGCTCAGGCAGCTACCCTGCCCTAGAAGGGCTAGGCATGGTGTCGATGTCCTTAGCTGACATCAATGACATACTACTATATAGTATTGTATTTGTATTTGCAGTAGTATGTCATTGATGTCAGCTAGGATTGTATACTTTGTACATGTACTAGTAGAAAACAAAAGTTTCTCCTTTTACATTTAGTAACATATACAGGAGAAGGGGTTACTAGCCCTTGCTCCTGGCATTTGAGTTGCCTCTTATGACACGCATGGCTTATGGAGGAAGAATTCTGTTTCACTTTCCCATGGTTGCTCCCCAGCCTTGGTGGTGCGGTGAGCCAGTTGTCCCCTGGTGGAGGTTGGGTGAAATTTTATTTTCACCATCATGGATACATACTGGCGACGTGTCAACACTGTCTGTGTGGACTTGATTAAAGGTGCTGTGTATCCTGATAATGCTGAGATCATCTTGCCATTGGTTCTCCGTGACACCTCGGGAAAATCGACTGAGGCCATATATGGCATATCTTTGAAAAGGATCAGCCAGATTTTCGTCAAGTTCAACTTTATTGGCGTGTATGAGGAAGTGGTGGACAAGTTTCAGGACAAGCCTATTGTCGTCAACTCGGGATTGAGGTGCGTCTGCGTGATGTGTCCGCACATTACTCTTGGATTCACGTGAAGAACCTCCCGTTTGAGGCTGCTGAATTTGATGTTCGGCGAGTATTCGGCCAGTATGGGACTATACATGTTGCTAATGTTGGTCGGTGGCAGCAGGGAACTTATGCTGGCATGCTGGCGGGATCATACTCCCTCAAAATGACTTTGAGGAGGCCTATCCCGTCATACGTTCAGATGCAAGAGTTTCTACTCAGGTATCGTTTCGTATGCTGGACAGGTGAGGACGTGCCGGCCTAGGTGCCCGGGACATATGGCGGCTACATGTGATCAACGAGGAGCGGCAACCTGGATGTCGAGATGATGGGACTTATCGTAGTGACGAACCTGAGAGAAATGACCAAGATGAGTGTACAGTTGGATGTGGCCGAGGTCCTTGATACTGAGGATGTCCCTCGGAGTTGGAGTGAGGCGGTTGATGCTGCGGAGGAGGCCGTTTTGACTTTACCCACAACAAAGCAAAAAGAGAAGCAGGAGTGTTCCCAGGTTGCCATGGAGGGTGACTTGTTGGAGGTGGTCTCTGAGTTATCGAGGCCTTGTTTCGAGGACATCCAGAGCCTCCTTGGGAGCCCATCGCCGGCGGGTGTTTTGGGCTTGGATGAGGACTCATCTGGTGTTTTGGAGCATCCGGAGTGCGAGATTGGTCCGGTAGAGGACCTTGTTGACTCTGTGCCTGTGGTGGTGGCTGAGGTGGAGGTGCATAGGGAGGAAGGTAATAGGGAGATGGTATGTGTGGAAGCATCCGCAAGCGGCCCAGTGGGGGATTCTGAGGATGATGAGATAACCCCCGGGCCAAAGGTCTTCAAAATGGCCTGGAGGGATGTTGTCAAGGGAAAGAAGGTTGTGCCCCAGGGAAAGAAAAGTGGGACAGGAGTGAAAGGAGGTAGGGCACAAAGTGGGGTTTCTGTGCCAGTTGTGACAGGGTCTGTGCGCCGAAGTGGCAAACCCCCTTTGACCTATTCAGGTGTCTCAACTTAAATGTTAATGGGCTCCAGGCGGAAGTTCGGAGGAGATGGATTGAGGTGACGCTCAGAAGGTTGAATGTGGATGTATGCTTTCTCCAGGAGCATAATTATAGGTGTGGTAGGGATTTGTGTTTGAAGGGATATAAGTGTTATACTGGGAGTTCGGGGCATTTCAAGGGTGGGGTGATGGTGGGTATACGTGAGACCAGTCCTTTCAAGTTAAAAGCCTGGGAGGAGGGGGGTGGGGGTAGGATAGTTCGGGTGGACGGGATTTGGGGAGATATACAGGTGTGTTTCATTGGTGTATATATGCCGGCGACTTCCAATCGCCGTGTAAAGGATGATTTTGTACGTGATGATTTGGTTTATGCGTTGAGAGGTTTACCATTGGTTATGATAATTGCCGGGGATTGGAATTGCATTATTAGAGGGAGGGATGTGGAACCTCGAGGGGCGGGTTGTTTGTTGCAGAGCTTGAGGGAGGTGCTGAGGGCGATTAGTGTGGAGGATGTGATTAGGGGAGGAGGGTGGCATGTGGATCACACATATATTAAACAGGGTTATGCGGCTAGGTTGGACCGGGTATATGTATCAGGGGCAGTCCAGGTAGGTGAGGTTAAATGTCAGGATTTTGTTTTTTCTGATCATAGGGGTGTGTTGATAGAGATGGGATGGGCTGGGGCGGTGAAGATATATTCCGGGTATTGGAAATTAAAGGGAGGTTGCTGCAGGGGTTGGATCACAGGGAGGTTTTTGTGGATTGGTGGGGTCGAGTATGGAACGATGGGAAGGGGATTAGTGATATAGTGGAATGGTGGAGTGTGCGGGCTAAAGTAGCAATCCAGGAATTTTATAGGCAACTGGGTAAGGAAGATGCGAGGCAAAGATTGGGTATGTTGAGGTACCTAGAGGGGCAATTGAGGACTTGTTATGAGAGTGGAGGGCGGTATCCCTAGCTGAAATTGATCATCTGCGGTCACGATTGCGTGGAGTTGCAGAATGAAAATTTTCATGCTCTGAGGGTACGAGGAGGTTTAGAGGAAGTTTTATGGGGGGATAAGCCCTCTGCGTTAGTGTTACGTACTTTTCAGAACCAGAGAAGAGATATGATGGTCATGTCTCTGAGGGTAACTGAGGAGTGCCGTGGGTATCGGAAGGGGCAGATTCTTCGTACCACGGAAGCCATGAGTTATTATGCGGATGCTTGGTTTGAGTGTAAGATGAGTCAGGGGAAAGTGATGGGATATCCCGGGATGTAATTTTAGATTGTATAGTTGAGAGGATAGGGGCTGAAGATAGAGCGTATGGAAGGATCTATAACTGAGGAGGAGGTTTGGCAGGCAGTGAAAGGTCAGGCCCTGGGCAAGGCCCCTGGCCTGGATGGGATTTCTGGGGATTTTTTTATAGTTCATTGGGAGGTTCTGCGAGGGATGCTAGTTAGGCTGTTTAATGCTATGAAATTGAAAGGTATTTTGGGCGGGATATGTCAATAGGTAATGTAGTTTTAGTGCCGAAAAATCGTGCATGTGGATGGTTGAGGATTATAGGCCAATCACACTTATGTGTGCAGATTATAAGATATTTGCACGAATTCTTGCTAATAGAATGAAAGGAGTTTTGGAGAGCTTACTGGAGGGGGGTCAGTATGGGGTACCAGGGAGAAGTATGAGGGAGGGTCATCGGAGGATCAAAGGTTTTTTAGAGAGCAGAAAAGCTGGGGTGTTTTAGGGCTTGATTGGGAAAAGGCGTATGATAGTGTTGATAGGGATATGTTGCAGGCGGTGCTTATACGGCAGGGGTTTGGGGCGGAGGTCGTGGGTTGGGTCCGCACTTTGTATGAGCATGCATGTTTGAGGGTACAGGTGAATGGGAGGTTGGGGACAGAGGTGCATTTGGGGCGGGGGCTGCGACAGGGGTGCCCCTTGTCACAGCTCCTGTTTGCGTGTTTACAGGACCCTTTTTTCAGGTTAGTGTCAGAAGGGGTGAGGGAAGGGAGTAATCATGGGGTGGCAGAAACGGGTATTATAGGTTATGTAGATGACACCACTATTTTAGTAGGCACAATGGAGGGGTTAGGTAATGTAAATAGGATAATTGAGGTTTTTGGTTTGGCCACTGGTATGCGGGTGAATAGGGTAAAATCGAAATTATTGGAGGTGGGGGAATGGGTAGGGGGGGCGTTGGGTCAGGGTTTTGGGTGGCCAATAGTGGATAGGTTAAGGATATGTGGTGTGTGGTTTTGTACTCAGGCGAGTGTTGCGCGGGAGGTGAATTCCTTGGAAGTGGTTAATGCTGCTCTGGGTAGGATGGGGGTGGCGACCTGGAGAGGTCACTCTTGCAGAGGGTTGTAGTTATTAATTCCTTAGTTTACAGTAATTTGTGGTATGTAGCTGCGGTATACCCCTTGTGGAGGACGATGTTTTAAGATTGCAAAGTCGGGTATTAAGGTTTATATGGGGTTATGGGAGGCATTGGTTAGGGAGGGATGTGGTAATGACTAAGGTAGCGAAGGGAGGGTTAGGTTTGATACCACTGCAGAGACGTTTGATGGGCATATATGTTAGGCAGGAATACCTAGCACGAGGTGGGATTCGAGGAGTGAGAGTGGGGAGGGTAATGAGTGAGGTTCGCAGATGGTGGAAGGGTGGGAATTTGTTGTTTTGTGAGGCAATTTTAAGGTATCTTTTGGTGGTTCCAGATCCTGGTAAGGTGAAGGTAGGGAGGTTAGATAAGGTGGGAAGGCGAGAAAAGGAGGTTTTAGGTATGGAGGTTTATCCGTGTTATGATTGGAATGTAACGTGGTTTTGGTTTAGGCGTTTAAAGTTGCCTCCTAAGGTACGTGAGATTGGTTTTCGGTTTTTACATGGTATATTGGCGTCTAGGGCTCAGCTTTTTGTGATGGGACTATCGGGCGATGGGTTTTGTCAGCGCTGTGGGTTATGGGATACGGCTTTCCATGTTGTATATTTTTGTGAGAGTCTTGAGGGGGTGAGGGAATGGTTTTTAGGGATCATCCGAGGTGTTCGGGGGTGGTTTATCGGTGTTAAGATGTTTAAGTCTGGATGTTGTGGGGTGCCCAGAGGATGTGAGGCGTGCGGTGATGTATTTGGTATTGGATTATATTTATGTTTCGTGGAGTATGAGGGAGGTTCGGAGTGATGTTAGGATTAGGGCTTTGGCAGCGAGATTTTATAGGACTAAGTGTAGGAACCAGGAGTTGTATGGGAGGGTGTGGGATAAGTTTTTTTCTGAGGGTTATAGGCAATTGTCGATGGGGTCGTTGTTAGGTTAACTCTGAGCTATAGGTTCTTGGGGTTTTTACAAGGAAGGGGTTGGTCTCTGGTGTGGGGGAGTTGAAGGGTTTATGTATGGGGTTGGGGAAGGGGTGGTTTCTCTGGGTTTTCCCGGTCATCCACGCACCCTTTTCCCTTGGGGAAAGGGGTAGGGTTTTTCTTTTAGTGGATGAGTATGTGTGTGGTATGTTTGGTGACTCGGACAGGGGGGGGGAGGTTTGGGTGGTTCTTTTTTTGTCCTTTTTGGGTTTTAGGGTTTTTTCCAAAGGGGGTTTGCTTTCCTTGGGGGCCAGGTGTGTGCCATAAGTGTTTATATTTTGGTTTCCTTATGGTTCTCTTTTCAAAGAGATTAAAGTTTTTTTTTATACTATTTATTCCCTTTTCATGGCTTGTTATCAGGCAATATTCCTCGTATTTTAATATGAGAAGATGTTATGCAGTTCCTTCTTTCTATGTATGTATAGACACTGGATGGGACTGATCCGATGACTTTATCACTGTGAGATGTTGGTACCAGGCCACGGGTTTCCTTTTACGGAAGTTTATATGACTTGCACGCAATGTGTGTGTGCCTAAGATCATTATTATTGTTGGGTCACATTATCTCGGGTTTAGTTGTAGGTTTAGGGTTTTCATCGTCTGTTTTTAAAACCCTTTTGGGGTTTCTATGTTTTGTTTCAGTTAGGTATATTTTGTGTGTTTTTTTTTTGTATACATGTTGGATAGGATCTTATATATGTTTTGTTGTACTATGTGTAAATTGCTTTACAGATCTTATAGGATCCATAATCACTGTTTTGTTTTGTTACTTTAATTTGGAATGCTTAGGATGTTTTTTTGTGAGATGGACTTTTGTAAAAAAAAAAAAAAAAAAAATTACATTTTGTTTTGGTTACTTACATGTTCGTGAGGTTTAAGTTTGTTTTAGCATTGTGGGGAGGTTAGGAGTGATGTAACGCTATATTTTAGTATTGTATGTTGCTTTTATGTCTCAGTTTAATGTTGTATTGACGACGCTTTGTAAGCATCATTAAGATTGGTATAAAGGTTACCGGTTTTTACGGAGCTTTTAAGGTTTTGTTTGTAAGTTTAATGTTTTTATTTTGAAGTTTCGTTGTTATAGGTAGTTAGGTTTTTTGGGGTTATTATGGCACATTCTTGTGTGGGGTTTTAGTGCCTACTGTTCTTTTGTTATATCTTTTTTATGACCTTACTTGTAGTAAGGTGACTACTTGGTGTATTGCTAGTATGAAAATTGTAAGTTTTAAATAAAATATAAAAAAAAAAAAAAAAAAAACTTTCCCATGGAGATAAGTGGAAATAAACAATAACAAGAACTAGTAAGAGAAATAGAAGAAAACCCAGAAGAGTGTGCATATATATCCTTGCACATGCTTGTATAGTGTGGCCTAAATGTAAAGTAAATTTTATTGCATTGCAATTTTACATAGATATTGGTAGTTACAATCATAAACTGAATTGCAAGGAGAGCCACTGACATGCCATGGCATTAGGGGCAGCTTAATCTAATGACTTATAGACTATGTACATAATATTAGAGAGGAGGAGGTGTTGATTCACCGAGAATTCTCCCGGCTCCGGCTCCCTTACGTGGGAGTAGCAGAGACCCATGTCTCCCATGGGAGGGGATACCCCTCAACGGCAGGACCAACTGGTCCCAGGCCTAGCCACATTCGCCACCAGCACGAGGTAGATAGATGCTAGGCCACTCTGGTCTGCCACCTTCCCCGCCCCAAGGAGGCTGACAGGAAGGGCAGGCTTGTGAGCCGCAGATAGTAGCAAGCTCCAGCCTTGGCACCTACCCTGCCTTAGAAGGGCTGGGCATGGTGATCGACCAATATTAGAGAAATTTTTTGAGTTTATTCTAGTTATAAATTTGTTTTCAAATTACGATATGATGATATTATACTGTTAAAATTTCAATATGATGATATTAAATTGTAACAAGTGTTTAGGAGAATGGTAATATAAAATTGAGATTATCTTAAGGAAAATAACATTGAGCATTTTTGAAAGTAATTTATAGTATGAGTATTTAGTTTTGGGAGAGTAGGTGGTTTTTGAGAAGAGTCTTAAATTGATTTTCAGATTCTAGGGCCCTTTATGTACTTAGAATTTTTACATAGGTTGATATGGACTCGGGGTATATCAAAAAGTGATCTGTGTCTTGTGTTGTGGTCGCCCTATTAAAGTTGGTGAGGAGAATTTTGAGCAGAGTGTTTATATTAGAGTGTAGAGTTTTATGTATGTAGTAGGCACAAGAATAATTATGAATGTTCTTTACGGTGAGTAGTTTTAGACTTTTGAATATTAATGGAGTATGCTGTCTAGAGTGGGAATTTTTTTTTTTATTTTATTGAAAAAAAAAACAAATACAAAACACATGACAAGACAGAAACAGCATACATATTGGTAAACTTAATTTACAAGCACTAAATTTCCTTTGCTTGGCAATGCAACAACAAAGGTCAACATTTTACCTACTTAAGAAAACATACAAAGCAAAAATACAATGCACAAACCCAGGAAAATATATCAGCCAATGCTTAACATCCATGAACAGGAAAAAGATAACGAACCAGATGTACATAACCCCGAAGGCATAAATCACAAACAGCCACTAAAAGACATAAGTGACAATATGACAAAAGATACAAAATATAGTCCTCAACATCTTGCTACTGGGGGATTTCAACCTCAGGCACCTAAAATGGAGGAACATTGCAAACAATGTGGTAGCAGAGATAACACCAGGAGGCAGCTCAGATGAAAATTCACACATGCATGAACTTTTAAATCTCTGCACCAAGTTCACCTTAAACCAACATATAGTAGAGCCCACAAGATTAGAGATTACGCTGGACATCATCTTCACCAACAATGATGATCTGGTACGAAATGTCATCATATCAAAAACAATATACTCAGATCAAAACATAACAGAGGTCCAGACATGCATGCGGGGAGCCCCAGATCAACAAAATGTGATCAGCCGCGAGGGAGCTTTCTCCAAATTCAACTTCAATAAACAAAACATAAGGTGGGACCAAGTAAACCAAGTCCTAAATGATATAAACTGGGAAGATTGCCTAAGCATCATGGATCCTAACCTATGTCTAGACCAAATTAACTCTGTGGCACAAGAGGTTTGCTCAAGGCAAATTCCCTTAAGGAAAAGGAGGAGAAGATGCAAACTAGAAAGAGAGAGTGTGAGGGAAAAGTAGTCTAATTATGGGTTAAGGTTGTTAGTCTGCCGGCGGTCATTCACGGGTTCAGCCGGTGCTACCCTCTTGCGGGCCGAATCAGAACCCCCACCCTTTTCTGGTGGTAGTTACCTTACCTGGTGACAGTGAAACTGTGGAGAGACACTACACCTCCACTCTTCTCCTGAACAGGTAAGGTGCTCTACCAGGGGTATTTTTGTTGTTTGTGGTTGATTTAAGGTTACCAGTAATTTCTTCTATCTTAAAGTAAACATGTTATCCTTTTACTTTCTTACATGTTATGTTTACTTACTTGTGGTAACTATTCTTTATTTTCTCTTTATCAGCTCTGCTGCTGGCCTGGTCAGCTGGTACAGACGCTAGTTTTGAAGGAGCTAGATGTACGTCTCTCTGACTTGGTTTTTGTCTACTCTTCCGCTTCTAAATCTTACGTACCTCGACCAAGTGGCATACGAGAATTCTTAACTACCCAGGATAACCATCCAACATCTCGTCTACATCAGAGACTCAACCTGGGCTTATATTCTCCTACTCTCCATCCTGCCAGAACCACAACGGCCTATTTTTTATATATATATATTTTATGAAAAACTTAAAATTCTTAGTTTATTTCATACCCAAGAGTCATTATTTGTTTTTATTATTTTTTCCATTATTATTTGTTCAGGTGGAAGGCGTTCTCCTGACAGAGAGCGCTCCCTATACAGACGAAGGCAAAGAATAACGGAGCGGCTACAGGAGGCCAATATATCTGAAATACGTAGGGAGACACTAGTCAGAGAAATAGCAAACATCGAATTAAAACTAAAGGAATCCTTCAGGAATCAAGAAATGCGGGAAGAATTAAAAGCTATAAATGAAATTGAAAGAAACCCAAAGTATTTCTTTTCTTATGCAAAATCAAATTCGAGAACAACATCAAGTATTGGGCCTCTACTTAAACGGGATGGGTCCTACACAGATGACAGCAAGGAAATGAGTGAGTTACTTAAGTCCCAGTATGATTCAGTTTTTAGCGAGCCGCTAACCAGACTGAAAATCGAAGACCTAAATGATTTTTTTATGAGTAACACTGAACTTGACAGACGCATGCCTATCTGACATCACCACGACGCCAAATGACTTCGAAAAGGCAATAAATGACATGCCCATGCACTCCGCTCCAGGCCCAGACTCATGGAACTCCGTGTTCATCAAGAACTGCAAGAAGCCCCTATCACGTGCTTTTAACATCCTATGGAGAGGGAGCATGGACACTGGGGTTGTCCCGCAGTTACTAAAAACAACAGACAGCCCCACTCCACAAAGGTGGCAGTAAAGCAATAGCAAAGAACTACGGACCAATACCGCTAACGTCCCATATCATAAAAATCTTTGAAAGGGTTCTAAGAAGCAAGATCGCCACTCATCTTGATACTCATCAATTGCACAACTCAGGGCAGCATGGGTTTAGAGCAGGCCGCTTCTGTCTGTCCCAACTACTGGACCACTACAACAAGGTCCTGTATGCTATAGAAGACAAACAAAATGCAGATGTTATATACACAGACTTTGCAAAAGCCTTTGACAAGTGTGACCATGGTGTAATAGCACACAAAATGCGTGATAAAGGAATAACAGGAAAAGTTGGTAGATGGATCTATAATTTCCTAACAAGTAGAACACAGAGTAGTAGTCAACAGAGTAAAGTCTGAGGCAGCTACTGTGAAAAGCTCTGTTCCACAAGGCACAGTACTTGCTCCCATCCTATTCCTCATCCTCATATCGGACAAAGACAGGGATATAAGCCACAGTGCTGTGTCTTCCTTTGCAGATGACACCCGAATCTGTATGACAGTGTCCACCGTTGAAGACACTGCAAGACTCCAAGCAGACATAAACCAAATCTTTAAATGGGCTGCAGAAAACAATATGAAGTTCAATGATGAGAAATTTCAATTACTCAGATACGGAAAACGTGAGGAAATTAAAATCTCATCGGAGTACAAAACTAATTCCAACCACACAATAGAGCGAAAAACTAATGTCAAAGACCTGGGAGTGATCATGTCAGAGGATCTCACCTTCAAGGACCATAACACTGTAGCAATCACTTCTGCTAGAAAAATGACAGGATGGATAATGAGAACCTTCAAAACCAGGGATACCAAGCCCATGCTGACACTTTTCAGGTCGCTTGTTCTATCTAGGCTGGAATATTGCTGCACACTAACTGCACCTTTCAAGGCGGGTGAAATTGCTGACCTAGAAAATGTGCAGAGAACCTTCACGGCACGCATAAGTGCGATAAACCACCTCAATTACTGGGAACGCTTGAAGTTCCTAACCCTATACTTCCTAGAATGCAGACGGGAGAGATACATTATTATATACACGTGGAAAATTCTCTAGGGATTAGTACCAAACTTGCACATGACTCGGCAGGCGATGTAACATCCCCCCAATGAAAAGCAGGGGTGCCACTAGCACGTTGAGAGACAACACAATAAGTGTCAGGGGCCCAAGACTGTTCAACTGCCTATCAGCATACATCAGGGGGATTACCAACAAACCCCTGGCTGTCTTCAAGCAGGCACTGGATAGGTACCTAAAGTCGGTACCTGACCAGCCAGGCTGTGGTTCGTATGTTGGACTGCGTGCGGCTAGCAGTAACAGCCTGGTTGATCAGGTTGTGATCCAACATGAGGCCTGGTCACAGACCGGGCCGCAGGGGCGTTGACCCCTGGAACTCTCTCCAGGTATACACCAATCCACTGGTGCAGCTGGTAGTGCTGCTGTTGTCATACAGAGTGATGGCTCTCTTAAAGAAATTGGAGCACGCATCAATAACTGGGCCTCTACCCTTCAGACAGAACTGTTTGCCATACTCCTTGCACTCAAATGCGTCCATGTATCTAAGGTTAACTCTCTAATTGTAACTGATTCTCTGTCATCCATAAATGCTCTCAACTCATCAAGTATAACTTGTAGCATGCTCGTGTCAGAAGCCAGACACAGGTATGGTAGGATTCTGGATAGTAGAGTCAGAGTGCACATGCTGTGGATTCCATCTCACATTGGTCTTCAGATGCATGATAGAACTGATAAATTGGCTAAGTTTTATGCTTTCAATAATACGAAAAATACGAAATCAACTTAATACAAAAAGAACTTCAACTAATTTTATTGACTAAAGACTCAGGGAGATTGACACCAGTCAGTCCATCTATCATCATTCTATCATGCAGGAGGAGCCACATGTCTATGGTGCATCCAACAAAATAGGCAGGCTCTTGGATGCCACTACCGCCCGCCTCCGGCTGGGTTACAAGTATCTTTGGCAGGTTAAATCACCACCACCAGAGGAGGAGGAGGTGTTGATTCACCGGGAATTCTCCCAGCCCGGGTCTTTACCAGATGGCGATCCGGGTCCGGCTCCCTGGCGTGGGAGTGTCAGAGACCTATGTCTCCCATGGGAGCGGATACCCCTCATCGGCGGGACCAACTGGCTCCAGGCCTAGCCACATTCCCCACCAGCACGAGGCATGGAGGTAGATAGATGCTAGGCCTCTGTGGTCTGCCACCTTCCCTAATGGGAAAGGCAGGCTAACGAGCTGCAGATGGTAGCAAGCTCAAACCTTGGCACCTACCCTTCCCTAGAAGGGCTGGGCATGGTGATCGACACCACCAGATGTAGACCAAACAAAATGTAAACTTTGCCAGTTGGATTATTGTCACACCCTGCGTCATTATGTACTGGAGTGCGATAAAATGAATGAATTCAGAGACAACTCACTCAGAAATGTTCAAGATATGTCAAAGTATTTTATCCACAGTGGTATATTACAGACCATTCTGGAAAAATACCCTGACTTTGCTCCCTGTAAATAAAGCATTACCACGTGTGTGTGTGTGTGTGTGTATGTGTGTACTCACCTGTGTGTACTCACCTATTTGTACTCACCTATTTGTGGTTGCAGGGGTCGATTCATAGCTCCTGGTCCTGCCTCTTCACTGATTGCTACTAGGTCCACTCTCTCCCTGCTCCATGAGCTTTATCAAACCTCGTCTTAAAACTATGTATGGTTCCTGCCTCCACTACGTCGCTTTCTAGGCTATTCCACTTCCTGACAACTCTATGACTGAAGAAATACTTCCTAACATCCCTTTGACTCATAGGAGTCTTCAAGTTCCAATTGTGACCCCTTGTTTCTGTGTCCCCTCTCTGGAACATCTTGTCTCTGTCCACCTTATCTATTCCTCGCAGTATTTTATATGTCGTTATCATGTCTCCCCTAACCCTCCTGTCCTATAGTGTCTTCAGGCCGATTTCCCTTAACCTTTCATCGTAGGACAATCCCCTTAGCTCTGGGAATAGTCTTGTTGCAAACCTTTGCACTTTCTCTAATTTCTTGACGTGCTTGACCAAGTGTGGGTTCCAAACTGGTGCTGCATACTCCAGTATGGGCCTGACGTATATGGTGTACAGAGTCTTGAATGATTCCTTAGTGAGGTATTGGAACGCTATTCTTAGGTTTGCCAGCCGCCCGTATGCTCCAGCAGTTATCTGATTGATATGTGCCTCAGGAGATGTGCTCGGTATTATACTCACCCCAAGATTTTTCCTTGAGTAAGGTTTGCAGTCTTTGGCTACCTAGACTATTCTCTGTCTGTGGTCTTCTTTGCCCTTCCCCGATCTTCATGACTTTACATTTGGCAGGATTAAATTCAAGGAGCCAGTTACTGGACCAGGCTTGTAGCCTGTCCAGGTCTCTTTGTAGTCCTGCCTGATCCTCGACTGATTTAATTCTTCTCATTAACTTCACATCATCTGCAAACAGGGACACTTCTGAGTCTATCCCTTCCGTTATGTCATTCACATATACCAAAATCAGTACAGGTCCTAGGACTGACCCTTGTGGAACCCCACTCGTCACAGGTGCCCACTCTGACACCTAATCACGTACCATGACTCGTTGTTGCCTCCCTGTCAGATATTTTCTGATCCATTGCAGTGCCTTTTCTGTTACGTGTGCCAGATCCTCTAGCTTTTGCATTAACCTCTTGTGAGGAACTGTGTCAAACGCCTTCTTGCAGTCCAAGAAAATGCAGTTTAACCACCCCTCTCTCTCGTGTCTTACATCTGCTACCTTGTCATAAAACTCCAGTAAGTTTGTGACACAGGATTTTCCTTCCCTGAAACCGTGCTGGTTGTCATTTATAAGCTTGTGTCTTTCAAGGTGCTCCACCACTCTCCTCCTGATGATCTTCTCCACGACTTTGCATACTATACACGTTAGTGACACAGGTCTGTAGTTTAATGCCTCGTGTCTGTCTCCTTTCTTAAAAATTTGGACTACATATGCCGTCTTCCACGCCTCAGGTAGTTGCCCAGTTTCAATGGATGTGTTGAAGATGTTTGTTAGTGGCACACTCAACATCTCTGCTCCCTCTCTAAGGACCCACGGAGAAATGTTGTCAGGTCCCACCGCTTTTGAGGTATCGAGTTCACATAGCAGCTTCTTCACCTCCTCCTCGGTTGTGTGTATTTCATCCAGCACTTGTTGGTTTACCTCCCTATTCTGAATTCCTGGAGTCCTTCCTGTCTCCTCTGTAAATACTTCTTTAAATCTCATGTTGAGCTCCTCACATACCTCTTGGTCGTTTCTTGTGAACTCCCCACCTTCTTTCCTCAGCCTGATTACCTGGTCTTTGACTGTTGTTTTCCTCCTGATGTGGCTATAACACAGCTTCGGGTCAGACTTGACTTTTGATGCTATATCATTTTCATATTGTCGCTGAGCCTCCCTTCTTACCTGTGCATATTCCTTTCTGGCTTTTCGGCTGTCTTTATTTTCCAGGGTCCTTTGTCTTCTGTACTCTTTCCATTCTCTATTACACTTAGTTTTTGCCTCCCTACACCTCTGGGTGAACCAAGAACTCGTTCTGGTCTTCCCATTACTTCTGTTTCCCTTGGAGACAAACCTCTCCTCTGCCTCTTTGCATTTGGTTGTCACATATTCCATCATTTCTTTTACTGGTTTTCCTGCCAAATATCTCTCCCAATGAACGTCTTGTAGGAAGTTCCTCATGCCTGTGTAGTCTCCCCTTTTGTAGTTTCGTTTCTTCCTTCTTATTCCTGCTCCCCTCTCCACTTGTAGCTCAACTATATAATCAAAACACAGAACCAAATGATCACTAGCTCCAAGGAGCCTTTCATACGTGATATCCTCGATGTCCGAACTACTCAAGGTGAATACTAGGTCCAGTCTTGCTGGAAAATCCCCACCTCTCTCTCTGGTGTCTGTGTGTATGTATGTGTATTAATTACCATTTTGTCCTAGACACATGTCGATTGAAAACTGGGCCTGTTGTATATGCATGTGTGTATGTGTGCATACTCACATGTGTGCATACTCATATCTCCTGGCCCCGCCTCTTCACTGATTGCTACTAGGTCCTCTCTCTCCCTGCTCCATGAGCTTTATCAAACCTCGTCTTAAAACTATGTATGGTTCCTGCCTCCACTACGTCACTTTCTAGGCTATTCCACTTCCTGACAACTCTATGACTGAAGAAATACTTCCTAACATCCCTTTGACTCATAGGAGTCTTCAACTTTCAATTGTGACCCCTTGATTCTGTGTCCTCTCTCTGGAACATATTGTCTCTGTCCACCTTATCTATTCCTCGCAGTATTTTATATGTCGTTATCATGTCTCCCCTAACCCTCCTGTCCTCTAGACGAAGCGAGACACACCTACTCTCTTCGGACTTCTAGTCGGCACTGACTCCTTGTAGTGTGAGCAACTCCTTCTTACAGCTACCCTGATGGTTGCCAGTTACTATTTAGAAGATCTGGCTCAAAAATACACCAAAAAAAATGCGAAAATTACATGTGTGCTACTATAATGATGGTACACGTGTTACTGTTATGACGTGAGCCGCGCTGATGACGTAGTTACTTCGTTTATTATAATTACGATAACGTTTTATGTAATTATCGTACAGAGACGAGACGCACATCAAAATGTTGCCAGATGTTTGCTCTATTTTTCGGTAAGGTTAACTAATTTTTCATATTTTTTCGATTTTTTGGTGTCTCAGCTCGAGATTGCCTGACTGGCAACTGACTAACTGACAAGCCAAGATTGTAATCTATCCCCTCTTTGAAAGCATAAAACTTAGCCAATTAATCAGTTCTATCATGCATCTGAAGACCAATGTGAGATGGAATCCACAGCATGTGCACTCTGACTCTACTATCCACAATCCTACCATACCTGTGTCTGGCTTCGTACTTCTGACAGTTTGGGAGACACAGATGATGATCAAACTAAATGCAAATTATGTGATCAGGCATATGGTCACTGTCTTGAACACTATGTGCTTAATTGTGCACCTATTGAGGAATATAGAGATAGACAATATAATAACCTATGTGACATGTCAAGATATCTTATTCATGAAATAAGATACCTGCTTGTAAAAGATAATTGAAATGTAGATATAAACCCAAATGTACAATTGTTAACTCCTTTGTACTTGCTTCGGCAGTACATATACTAAAATTGGAACGATACAGAGAAGATTAGCATGGCCCCTGCGCAAGGATGACACGCAAAATCGTGAAGCGTTCCACATTTTTTACACATTCCACGCCCAGCCTTGGTTGTGTGCTGGTGGTGCTCCCTGGTGGCAGCTGAAGGCAACGTCATTTTCAAACGATGGACGTCGGTTACAGGAGGAGAGTGAACATGGTCTGTGTTGACTTGGTCCAGGGAACCATATATCCGTCTAATGCAGAGGTTCTACTGCCTGCAATAATACGAGACACTTTTGGATTATCGCATGAGGAGATTTATGGCATATCATTAAACGGATCAAGGAGAATCTTCATCAAATTAGCTTGCACTGCAGCTTATCAACGAGTCGTCGATACATACCAGGAGAAAAAGTTAGTGGTACATCAAGGCCTAGAGGTATGTTTGAAAGATGTTTCTGCCACGTTTAAGTGGATTAAGGTGCATAATGTGCCCTTTGAATCCGGACAAGAGGATATTAAAGATGTATTTAAGAGTTATGGCATAATATATGCTGTAAACATAGGACGCTGGGCGCAGGGGCTCTATGCTGGTGCTTTAGAGGGAACATACTCCATTAAATGTCCTTGAGGAAACCTATTCCCTCTTATGTACTTATGGAGAATTTTCGCACACAGGTGTACGTCACATACCCAGGGCAGGTGAGGACATGTCGACTGTGTGGAAAGCCGGGTCACTTGGCTGCTGAGTGTAGCCAAAGGAGAGAGGATTGGCGTCAAGGGGGAGCAGAGCGGCGACAGAGAAACGAAGTAAGGAATGTAACGAAGGATGGAACAGAAGGTGGCATGGAGTGTGCGGCGATGCAGGGAGAAGAGAAGACATCATGGAGCGTGGAGGTGGACAGAGTGGAGATGGAGGAACAAAGGATGAGTGGGAGGAGCATGGGGAGGTGTCAGAAGGGGAAAAGGCTGGGCCAGACACGGAAGAGGAAGGTATAATTGGTCAGGAGGCTGAGATTTTGAGGGATCTCAATGATATTCTTGGAGGTGAAGAGCTGACATTGGAGGGGTCAACCAGTGAGGTGTGTGGCATTGGGGTTCTGGAGCAGAACCAGGAACAGGTGGGTGGAGGTGAGGCAGCAGGAGAGGGGTGTGGTAAAGCTGTGTTGGATGTCATACAGGTGGAGGTGGAGGTGCACAATGAGCAGGTAAATGAGGACCAGAGAGATAGGGGAGAATCTAGGAAGAGAACTGGTGAGGAGGCTGGTAATGATGTCCTCACACCAGCACAGAGACCTGGTAAGAAAATTTGGTATGAAATTGTAGTTGGACAACAGACAAGAGCTAGAGGTAGTGGGGGTGATAAGGGTAAAAGGGGGATGGGAGGTGACAGGAAGGGTGGGAGAGGAGGGGTCACAGGTATAACTTTGGAGAGGACACAACCGAAACCAAAAGGGAAACCTCAACCATTACCTTCCGGTGTTTAAGTATGAACGTGAATGGCCTTAAAAATGAGGCCAAGCGAAAGTGGGTAGAAGTGACATTGATTAGGTACAGGGTAGATGTGTTTTTTCAAGAGCACAATTATAGGTGTGGGTGGGATTTAAAGTTGAAAGGATATAAGTGTTTTGTGGGAGGTTCTGAGATGTTCAAGGGGGGTGTGGTTGTGGGTATTAGGGACACGTGCCCATTTGTATTGCAGTCATGGGAAGAGGAGAGGGGGAGAGTGGTGAGGGTTGATGGTCAATGGGGGAGGTCCAGGTTAGTTTTATTGGAGTGTATATGCCTGCGATTTCAAATAATAGGGTCAAGGAACAATTCGTGAGGGATGAATTAATTTATGCTTTCAGGGGTCTGCTACAGGTGGTCATCATTGCGGGTGACTGGAACAGCGTTATTAGGGTAAGGGACGTGGAGCCGAGAGGAACAGGTAGTGTTTTGAGGATCTTACGGGAAGTTTTGGATGCGTGGGGTTGTCGATGCGGTGGGAGGCGGGCGAGCCTGTAGAATTCACTTTTTTTAGGGGCAATTATGCGGCTAGATTGGATAGGATTTATGTTTCGAGAGCGGTAGGGGTGGAGAAAGTGGAATGTTTGGATGTAGGTTTTTCAGATCACAAGGGTGTGTTGATGCAAGCGGGTTGGGAGGGAGCTGTGAGGGTATACGCGAGTTATTGGAAACTTAATGTGGCAATGTTTAATAGGGTTGAGGGGATGGTGGATTTTGAGGGATGGTGGGAGGGTCTGTGGAGGGGGGGGGTGTAGTACATGCGGCGAGGTGGTGGAATGAGTATGGGAAGAAGGGGATAAAGGAGTACTTTGAGAAGGTGGGAAGGGAGGATGCTCGGTATAGGTATGGTTATCAGAGGTATTTAGAGGGTTTATTGAGGATAGTTATGGGGGTGAAAGCAGGGGAAGGCATGCAGAGAGTGTGGAGGGAGTAAGAAGAGCTCTGAAAGACATTCAGTATGAGAGGTTTCACGCTTTACGGGTACGAAGTGGGATGGAGGAGGTGTTAAGGGGGGATAAGGCGTCTGCGGTGGTGTTGAGGCAATTTCAGAAGCGTAGACAGGGTATGTTGCTGACATCTGTAGAGGTGGAAGAGGAGATGGGGGGGTATGAGGTAGGAAGAGTGTTGCAAACTACAGAGGGGATGACTGGTTATGCGGAGTGTTGGTTTGGTAGGAAGTTTGCAGAAGAGGAAAGGGATGAGAGGGCTTGTGTCCAATTATTAGGGGGAATTAATAGAAGGTTGAATGAGGATGATAGGAAAGCAATAGAGGGGGACATAAAGGGAAAAAGTTTGGGAGGCGGTAAAGGTTAAGGGCTGAAAATGCCAGGTATAGATGGATTACCGGAAGTATACATGCGGTTCAAGGTGCTGGAAAATACTCCTAGGTCATAAGATGGAGTACCGGAGGAGATATAATGAATGGCAGTGCTAGAGGGCAAGTTAGTTAGTCTTCAATGACAGAGGGGACAGGAGTAATGGAGCAGTCAGTAGGACGGAGTTAGTGTTGAGTGCTAAAGAACACAAAGGGTTTAGGACTATGACCTTGCACTATGGACTGAATATAGATACTTTGAAAGATTTGAAGTGGGAAAGGAACGGTTTGCGACAGTAGAATAAAAGAGTTTATTGAAGTAAATCAAGGGGGGGGAGTGTTGGGGCTGGATTGGCAGATGGCTTATGACAGGGTGAATAGAGGGGTGCTGTTAGATATCTTGGAAAGGATAGGTTTTGGAGAAGAAATTGTAGGATGGGTAAGAACTTTATATGCAGAGGCGTTGATGAGGATACAAATAAATGGGATGGTTGGGTGGGCGGTGAATATGGGAGGGGGACTGAGACAGGGATGTCCTCTGTCACAGCTCCTCTTTGCTTGTTTCCAAGATCCTTTTTATAGGGTTGTAGATGAGGGTTTAAGGGTAGAAGGGGACATAGGGGAGGGTAGGGCAGGGATAGTAGGTTATGTAGATGACACTACGTTGTTAATAAAGACAGAGGAGAGTTTGAGATGGGTTAGAGGTTGGGTGGAGCTTTTTGGTCAGGCAACAGGAATGAGGGTTAATAGAAGTAAATCACACCTATTAGAGGTAGGTAGTTGGAGTGGGGGAACGTTGGGTTTAAGGGAGGGTTGGCAATGTGTAGAAGCTTTAAAAATCTGTGGGATAGTGTTTTGTAGTGATGGTAGGGTAGCAAGAAAGAAGAATTCGGGGGAAGTGGTGGATTTAGCTTTAAAGCGAATGAGGGCTGGGGAGTTGGGGAAATAACGCTGTTGCAAAGGGTGGTGGTCATTAATGTTTTAATTTTTAGTAAATTGTGGTTTAGAGCGGTGGTGTATCCATTATTAGATGATGATGTGAAAAGGCTACAAAAGGGAGTGCTTAGGTTTATTTGGGGAAATGGAAGGCATTGGTTGAGTAGGGAGGTGGTGGAGACAAGTGTTAAAAATGGAGGGATGGGTTTGATTCCGTTGAGGAGAAGGTTGAAAAGTGTGTTTGTAAAGCAGGAATTTATGATGAAGGGGAGCTGAGGTAGAAGGGTGGGTGCAGTAATGTGAGGTTAGGAAATGGTGGGGGTAGGGAGCTTAGGGAGTGTGAGGCGGTGTTACGGGTACTACTTGTGTTGAGAGATCCGGGGAGTGTGAGAGTAAGCAGATTGGATAGGGCAAGTGTGAGGAAGAAGATAGTAAGGGGAGTTGAGGTGTGTCCGTTGTATAATTGGAAGAGTATTTGGGGTTGGTTAAAAAAGGTGAAGGTGAGGCCTAGGGTGAGAGAAACAGGTTACAGATTCTTAAATGGGATACTGGTGGCGAAAGCTCAGTTGTTCGAGATGGGAGTCACAGGGGATGGGTCTTGTGATAGGTGTGGTGAATGGGAAACGGCATTTCACGTGGTATATTTTTGTGAGGGGAGGGGGCGCGTGAGGGATTGGATTGGGGGGGTTTTGGGATTGATTGGGGGGGAGGTTTTCAGTGTTAAAGGCACTTTGTTTGGACTTTGGGGTGTGTGGGGAGGAAGTGCATAGAGCTTTGGTTTATATAATGTTAGAGTTCGTGTTTTTGTCATGGAGTATGAGGGGTTCAAATAGCGAGGTTTTAATTCATGTTTTGGCTGCGGGGTTTTATAGAACAAAATGTAGGAATAGGGAGGTTTATGGCAGGGTTTGGGTTTCTAAATTTCCGGCTGCATATAGGGTTTTGACAATGCAACAGTTGTTAGGAGTGGAGAGGGGGGTTTAGAACTTGTTCCAAGTATAAGGGGTTCTGGTGTGGTTGCGGGGGAGGGTTTGGCGGGTGAGGAGTTTTTTTTTTTTTTTAAAGGGGGGTTGTAGTATGAGTGTGTGGGGAGGTGGGGGTGGGGGTTTAGTTTCAGGGTGAATGAGGTGTGAGTGAGGTTGGTGGGGAGGTGTAGGGTAAGGGGTTTCGTGTATCGGGTGGGGTTGGTCTTGGTTTCGGTTGTTAAGTGCAGTCCTCTCATTGGGGTGTTTAAAAAAAAAAAAAAAAGATGTATTGAATCTTATATATGTCAAGAGTGATGGGTAAATTTAAAAAAAAAAAAATTATAAAAGTTGTAAGGAGTGGTGTAATGTTAATTTTTAAATTAAATGGAGAAATTCAATGCCTGGTGTGTGGGCTTGATGATGATTTTTGTATTATTTTGATTTGTATGTATGTTTTGGCTACAAAACTGTTTATTTTGCTGTTGGTTATTAGGTTTTTTTTCATGTGTACACATAGGATTTTTTTTATATATGCATACACGAGTTTTACTGGACTGTTTTTTGGTTGTCATGTTTTATTAAGGGTTACATGATTTTAGTGTGATCAGTAGATCAAATTTTGAGGGTTTTTTTTTGTCTTTACAGATGAGAAAAATGTATGTAGGGGGTATGTTTAGGATAAAATGGGGGGATAGAAGGGATGGGGGTCTTTTGTATGAGATTCTATGGTCTCAAGAAAAGTTTACAGTTTTTCATTGGTAGATTTTATTAAATTATGTTTTTTTTTTTTTAGGGAGTTGAGAGGTTGAGCTGGTTTTGTAATGATAGGTGTATATTATTAATGTGTGTCTATGTTCAGTTGGGGTTATGCGTGTGTATGATATGCTCCATTGCATTTTGTTTAATTATAGTAGATATGTTTCTGTGGGATAATGGAAGAGTCTGAGGACATGTTTTTTCAATTTGATTTGCCACTGTACAAGTTTTTGTAATTTTCATATAATAGCAATTCATTCATGTTAATGTATAAAGATAGTTCTTTTATTTACAAGGAGACTATTTAAGTGGCCTTATGTGTTTGTATTATAACTTGTTTTGTTTAATTTGTGTTTAGTCTTTAAGTTTTTTGGAAGCATATTGATATGTTGTCCTTTATTTATGTACATACTGTATCAGTTGATAGTCATTTACTGACAACTAAAATGTATTCCTGTTTTTCTAAATAAAATATAAAAAAAAACTCCTTTGGGGCCTAGTGCCTAGGCCTTTTGTGTATCCATATGCTCTTGCGCTACCGTCCACAGGATGGATATGGGGTGCACAATAAACTAGCCACTTCGGTGGCAAAATCTAATCTAAAACAAGCAGGCTAAAAGTTATACTTTTTATTTCATTTCATTGCAGATTACATGGGTATCGGAAGTTACAATGTAAATTGAGTGCAAGGAGAGCCACTGACATGCCATGGCATTAGGGGCAGCTTATTCTAGTCCTTAAAAACTATGTACTTAATACTTCATGGGTTGAGAGCATTTATGGATGACAGAGAATCAGTTACAATTAGAGAGTTAACCTTAGATACATGGACGCATTTGAGTGCAAGGAGTATGGCAAACAGTTCTGTCTGAAGGGTAGAGGCCCAGTTATTGATGCGTGCTCCAATTTCTTTAAGAGAGCCATCACTCTGTATGACAACAGCAGCACTACCAGCTGCACCAGTGTATAACAACAGCAGCACTACCAGCTGCACCAGTGTATAACAACAGCAGCACTACCAGCTGCACCAGTGGATTGGTGAACAGAACCATCAACGTAAATAATTTGTGAGAGAGTGTGCTGTTTGGCTAAATTATCAATACAGCTTAAGGCATCATGTTTGGCTTCAAGGCGAAGCTTTGGTTGTGATTTAAGAAGTACGTAGTTTGGGGGAAATGGAGGGATGGTAGTTTGGAATGGGGTAATATTCCATGGAGCGGAGAAGTGCCGCTGTTGCCTTACTTGTCACAGATCATGTATCTGATTCATGCGGAGGTGGGTTCCAGTTTTTTCGATCCATCTGGAGGGATGTTCACCAGTGCTGAGGAAAGTTTGGAGGGTTTCTGTGCAGGGGTTTGAATGGGCTTGCCTGAGCATATTAACCCCAATTAGGATATTTCTTTCAGTAACACGATCTCTGATGCTTGGAATATCAAGTTCTTTCTGCATATTTAAAATTTTGGCAGTACGAGGACATTCTAAAATGATCCTCATTGCTTCGTTCTGCAGTTTTTCCAGCCCTCCAAGCTTCCATTCAGACACAAGAGCAAGTAGTGGCGCAGCATAATCAACCAATGATCTAATATAAGCAAGATACATCATTTTCACAATTTTAACATTAAAACCATACCTGGGATGAAACCCTGCCACAACTCTAAGTGCTCTCAGCCTTTCTTTGTATTGACGACAAAGTCTCGTTACAATAGGTCCAAGTAGTGGGACCTCAAAGCCTAGATACCTGTATCTGTTTACATATTCTAGAAGAGACCCATCATGCAACTGGATCTGGCGAACTGTGCCTCTCTGTCGAGGAGGACACCTATTGAGTATCTTTGTTTTATCAGTAGAGATTATCAACCCCAGGTCCTGACACGAGGCTAGTACATGGTTAAGGATGTTTTGGATGATGGGGCTGGCTAGGCATAGCATTAAGTAAGGCATTAATTAGAATATTGAATAGAGTGGGACTGAGCACACCTCCCTGTGGGGTTCCTAATTCAAAGTCTTTAGTTATACTTCTATGCCCCTGGAACAACACAGAAGACTTTCTGTTGGACAGGTAGCCCTTAATCCAGCGGAGAAGCCATCCTCCAACATACATTCTGGCAAGTTCACTAATGATTACAAGTCGGTTGGCAACATCAAAAGCAGATTTAAGTTCAAGGAAGGTAGTGTATGAGCTGTCAGTGTGCAGAGTGAGAAAGGTAGCTATGCATTGGTGCACACTCCTTCCATGCATGAAACCATGCAATCGGGGGGACAGAAAATTTTTGATTCTGTACATGAGACGATTCAGAATCATCCTCTCAAATGTTTTACATAAGCAGCTAGTAAGAGATATTGGGCGAAATTAATTTTATTGATTGGACTTAGGAATGGGAATTGTGGGGAATTAAGAGATTACCTGTCTGGGCTTCACCGCCACTTACAACAAAATAATCTCCCGGGGAGTGGTCCGACTAGTATAATTTTACGCGGTTACCCCCGTTGAGGCGTGTGAGAAAACTTGCCCCACTATTGGTCACATCCAAGGGGTCCCTTCGATATTCTCACTCTAAATCCACATCTATCCTTGACCAGTTTATTAAGAATGAGTAACACCAATAGTTACGGTATTGTTAAATTTTGTGTGACTGTATGGGTTAATATCTGACTGATTGGGGAGAAGGAGGTAAGAGTACAACTTATTAATATCACTCACCCTTTATCCGTGTCATTGCGGTTCACTGGAATTGATTGATTTGATATCTTTATTATGCACCCCATACCCATCCTGTGGGCGGTAGTCAAAAGATTACAGAGGTACATAATGGGTCCAGGGACTGGACCTCAAAGTTTGATAGCTGAGCAAGTTACAAAGGTAATGAACTCAGATGGTCACAATCATGACAAGTTAAAAGGTATTTGCAGATTACAGAGGTATATATAGGGTCCAGAAACTGGGCCCCAAAGTTTTGATAGCTGAACAAGGTACAATGGTAATTAATTCACTAGTTACAAGGTAATGAATCATGTAAGTAAATTTACTTACGTCTGTACATGGTTGCACTCATGAACAAATTATAAAGCAATGAGCAATCTATTAGTCTACACCCAGCCACAACTGTAATGAGTTATTGGTGCAAATTTTAATTGTTGGGTCACACACACACACATATACATATGCACATACATATATACACACACACACATACACACACATACGTGTATATACATACACATACACATACACACATGTACATACACACACACACGTGTCAATGCTTTATTTACAGGGAGCAAAGTCAGGGTATTTTTCCAGAATGGTCTTTAATATACCACTGTGGATAAAATACTTTGACATATCTTGAACATTTCTGAATGATTAGTCTCTGAATTCATTAATTTTATCGCACTCCAATACATAATGACGCAGGGTGTGACAATAATCCAACTGGCAAAGTTTACATCTTGTTTGGTCTACATCTGGTGGTGGTGATTTAACCTGCCAAAGATACTTGTAACCCAGACGGAGGCGGGCGGTAGTGACATCCAAGAGTCTGCTTATTTTGTTGGATGCACCATAGACATGTGGCTCCTCCTGCATGATAGAATGATGATAGATGGACTGACTGGTGTCAAACTCCATGAGTCTTAAGTCAATAAAATTCAGTTGAAGTTCTTTTCGTATTATTGTTCTCAAACTGCTAACTGACAAGCCAAGATTGTAATCTATCCCCTCTTTGAAAGCATAAAACTTAGCCAATTTATCAGTTCTATCATGCATCTGAAGACCAATGTGAGATGGAATCCACAGCATGTGCACTCTGACTCTACTATCCAGAATCCTACCATACCTGTGCCTGGCTTCTGACACGAGCATGCTACAAGTTATACTTGATGAGTTGAGAGCATTTATGGATGACAGAGAATCAGTTACAATTAGAGAGTTAACCTTAGATACATGGACGCATTTGAGTGCAAGGAGTATGACAAACAGTTCTGTCTGAAGGGTAGAGGCCCAGTTATTGATGCGTGCTCCAATTTCTTTAAGAGAGCCATCACTCTGTATGACAACAGCAGCACTACCAGCTGCACCAGTGGATTATGAACAGAACCATCAACGTAAATAATTTGTGAGAGAGTGTGCTGTTTGGCTAAATTATCAATACAGTTTAAGGCATCATGTTTGGCTTCAAGGCGAAGCTTTGGTTGTGATTTAAGAAGTAGTTTGGGGGGAAATGGAGGGATGGTAGTTTGGAATGGGGTAATATTCCATGGAGCGGAGAAGTGCCGCTGTTGCCTTACTTGCCACAGATCATGTATCTGATTCATGCGGAGGTCGGTTCCAGTTTTTTCGATCCATCTGGAGGGATGTTCACCAGTGCTGAGGAAAGTTTGGAGGGCTTCTGTGCATGGGTTTGAATGGGCTTGCCTGAGCATATTAACCCCAATTAGGATATTTCTTTCAGTAACACGATCTCTGATGCTTGGAATATCAAGTTCTTTCTGCATATTTAAAATTTTGGCAGTACGAGGGCATCCTAAAATGATCCTCATTGCTTCGTTCTGCAGTTTTTCCAACCCTCCAAGCTTCCAGTCAGACACAAGAGCAAGTAGTGGGGCAGCATAATCAACTAATGATCTAATATAAGCAAGATACATCATTTTCACAATTTTAACATTATCACCATACCTGGGGTGAAACCCTGCCACAACTCTAAGTGCTCTCAGCCTTTCTTTGTATTGACGACAAAGTCTCGTTACAACAGGTCCAAGTAGTGGGACCTCAAAGCCTAGATACCTGTATCTGTTTACATATTCTAGAAGAGACCCATCATGCAACTGGATCTGGCGAACTGTGCCTCTCTGTCGAGGAGGACGCCTATTGAGTATCTTTTTTTTATCAGTAGAGATTATCAACCCCAGGTCCTGACACGAGGCTAGTACATGGTTAAGGATGTTTTGGGTGTTGGAGAATCCGGTGGTGTGAATCATTATATCATCAGCAAAACTGATCATATAATGATGGGGCTGGCTAGGCATATCATTAAGTAAGGCATTAATTAGAATATTGAATAGAGTGGGACTGAGCACACCTCCCTGTGGGGTTCCTAATTCAAAGTCTTTAGTTATACTTCTATGCCCCTGGAACAACACAGAAGACTTTCTGTTGGACAGGTAGCCTTTAATCCAGCGGAGAAGCCATCCTCCAACATCCATTCTGGCAAGTTCACTAATGATTACATGTCTGTTGGCAACATCAAAAGCAGATTTAAGGTCAAGGAAGGTAGTGTATGAGCTGTCAGTGTGCAGAGTGAGAAAGATGGCTATGCAATGGTGCACACTCCTTCCATGCATGAAACCATGCAACCGGGGGGACAAAAAATGTTTGATTCTGTACATGAGACGATTCAGAATCATCCTCTCAAATGTTTTACATAAGCAGCTAGTAAGAGATATTGGGCGAAATGAATTTTGTTGATTGGGCTTAGGAATGGGAATGATGAGGCTGTTGGTCCAAGATTTAGGGAGCTCCCCAGTTACATAGCTCATGCTGTATAATTCGAGTAAAGGATTGCCTGGTACTCGACACAGCAATCTTAGTATATTGTAGGTAATACCATCCTCACCAGGCGACGTGGAGTTGCCTTTAGTTAGTGCTGCATCAAGTTCAAAGTCAGTGAAAGGAATGTTACAGTTATCTTCCTTGCTGAGCATAAAACAAACAAGTCTCTCCCTAGCATCATATTTGTCATTTAATTTCGCCTGTGTGGTACTGGGAAGATTTTCATAGCTTGATGTAACAGCCCAAGCACTGACTAGCTCATTCGCCTTATGTAAGGGATGAGGGTGTGCAATCTGACCGGTTCTGTTACCCTTAATTCTATTTATGTCCCTCCATCCTCGGCTAAGTGGGGTGTGAGCATTGAGACCATTGACAAATTTTTCCCAGTCAGTTTGCCGCAGCTCTGTCATACGCTCTCTGGAAGCAGCAAGGGCAGTTTGAAAGAGCTTCAGCATTCCAGGGGTACGATGTTTTCTATAGGCTAGGCCTATTCTGCGAGCAGTACGTTTCAGTGTTCGAAGTTTAAGATCATTGTAATAAGTATGGTTATTATAGGAGGTATGATTGTTATGGAAGTTGGTTGGGTTAAGAGTTCCAGGAGGTTTTTGAGGCGGCTCTAAGTAGTTCTGAATACTGCTCACAAGGTCATTGTTAAAGGTCTCAACAGAGGAACACTCATAGGAATTATACCAGTCAGTCACTTGTGCAACAAAGTCCTCATGTTGATCAGGGGGAACATTAAAACGTTTCCGTTTGAATATTCCACCAAGAAGATTAGTATTACCTATATCTAGTGAGGTTAGCCTTGGGAAATGGTCTGATGATATATCTGATACAATGGTAGACTCACAGCTGGCAGAAGTAATGTTGAAGCCAAGACACAGATCAAGGATGCCTCCATAGATATGTGTGGGTTCAAGGTCACCTACAATTTGCACATTATCATGACTGTTTAACAGTGACAACAGTTGGTTACCATTACGATTACCAAACTGTGAGCTTCCAATGCTTTTGTGTCTTGCATTATAATCTCCAATTATAAGAGTAGGCTCAGACTGAGCACAAGTTGGGAGCTCCAAGTAATTGAACTTATCAGCAGGAGCATACAAATTAAATATGTTGAGAGCAGAGTTCCCAATATAAATCCTAACACCATGGTATTGCAGTCCCTCTGTTTTCTTATGTGTGAGAAGTTGATGGGGAAGTGATTTTTTAATATATAGAACACAAGAGTTAGTAGATTTGAGGTTATATGCAACAAATGATGGCAATTTAGGGGGCTGGGATTTTTCAGGGACTCTGCACTCTTGTAGACACACAATATCAATGGGTTCGGTGGTTACTTTATGATGAAGGTCAGGAAGTCTTTTTCTAAGTGATGCAATATTCCAGCTAAAAATATTAGGTTTATGCGAGGACTGATCCATTATAGAAGTCCTGGAATCTGGCTTAGTTTCTCAGCATAATGAAAAAAAATTTCATATAAAGAGCAGACCTCATCAATGGCAGCAGTGTTACCTTGGTCCATGAGTTTTCTGAGTGCACTACCAGTTGTGAGGCCTCGTGGCAGTCTTTGTTTGCACAGAGCACGATGCTGTTCATGTGTGAATGTATGATAGGGGGCACTACCACTCACATTCCCTCCTCCACTACCATTACACACATCACTGGAAGATCCCGTCATTATCATTCCCACCGTAGACCCACATTATCCCAACATACCTACTGGCCAGACGGTTGCTAAGATAATAAGAGTACTTACAGTGGGGAAGAAACAGGATTCTTGTCGTTATTCTTCGACGGATCACGTGGTCCTGCTCGGTAGATTATTCTTCCTGCAAGACGATTATGTTGGTGGTTGTCCCGATGAGTCAAGAGAAGATTGATTCCTTGAACTCTCTTACGCCCACGAGACCGGGCGTTATTTAACGTGGTTGGTCGGGGTAGCGATTCATATCCTCTCACTATTCCCCTTTATTACAGTTTATACGTAACACTTTAAACACTATTCATACGTCGGTTTAATGTCCAACTAATTTACCCTCGTTAGAAGTTAATCCATTAATAATTGAGTACGATGAACACTGATCAAACCGACGCACATTTCCTCCATCAAAAACCCATAATGGCGGCGTCGGTCACTATTTAACACATTATCACTCTATTATTGCAGTTTCTTGGACTTAATGTCCCACATTATGCCCGGCGAATATTCACAACATTCACTATTGTGAAGAGAGACCATTAACCGCGATTTGGTCGTTGTAAACGCCGATTCCCGTCTCCTTTATAATCAGAACTCTGCCATCGTTCTACCTTCATCAGCTTATTCCAGGAGACCGCCTAGCTGGGTGACCTCAGCGTACCCACGCGCTGACCTCCCCATTTGACCCCTTGGTTTAACTACGCATGCGTGTTGTGTGTTGGTTCGTTCTTCATCTAGAGAAAAATACAAACCAACAGCCACACTTTAAGAATATTCACATTAGAAAGGCCAATATTTTCCACAAGTATGTCATTAATAATAATAATAATAATAATAATAATAATAATAATAATAATAATATACTTTATTGAGACATGGTACAATGATACATGGTTGGGTAGACAAGATACATAGTTATTGATGAGATGTACATGCCAAAAGCCCCTAATATGCTGTGCATTGCGGGCATTCTTAGTGAAACGCGGCAAATACCACCCCAGCCCCACCCTAGGGTCGACAGAGCACCAGACGATGCCATGTTGTCTATTCCCTCAGGTAGAGACTTGGAGTGGATACAAAAAAATATGGGGATAAAGAGATCAAATAAAAGGGAACATTACTGGAATATGGGAGAATAGACGGTAGCGGTCTATTCTCTTGGGAGTATGCTGCCACCACCTGCTCTTTTAATAGTGGAAGGGATAAAAGAAATGATAGTCATAGGAGAAGGGAGAAAAACAAGGAGTTTGGGTTAGAGCAGGAGAAAACCCAGTGAGAAATAATACAGGATAGTTAAAACAAGATAGGGGTCCTGATAAGTACTGGCTCTTAGGGTAGCATGGTCTGAAAACACGAGCAGTAGGCACCTTATCAGGGGCTTGACTCTCCACATAAAAATGATAACATCAATAGGTTATTTAATTTAGTCTCTGACACATGGACCTTGTATACATGGCTCAAAGGTGGAAGTAAAACATACCCAGACATAACCACTTACAATTTAATAAACACATTACAAGGGTATCAGAAAGTGTTGGCACAAAAAAACAATTGTAATAGCAAATACTTAATTCTTAGAGTAAGCCTTGCTTACTGATGTTAACACTCCCTCCCCACATAGCTTTTCCATACTGAGATTTACATTTCCTTGATACATTCCTGCCTCAGGATGCTCCTGAGACCTTCCAAATCCCAGATTACAAGCCTGGTCTGATCCTCCAGGGCTAGGGTGTTCAAGGTCTCTAGCACTATCCTCTCCTCAGTATTTCTGGTGGATCTCTCCTACTTTGGGGGCATTTCTTTGGGGGGTGCCTGGTTGCTAACCCCAAGCCTGCTCCTACTCTTGAGGCATCTCTTTGGGGGGGTGCCTGGTTGCTAACCCCAAGCCTTCTCCTACTCTTGAGGCATCTCTTTGGGGGGTGCCTGGTTGCTGCTAAGACCTAAAAATCATTTTCAGGTTTAGTCACAAAATACACAAACAAGAACTTCTACAAACAAAACAAGATCTTAAAAAAAAATATAAGAATGGAATATAATAACAAATTATGAAAACAATAAAAAATGGCATATCAAAAACAATTCAAGATTTTACATAAAAATAAGACAGCTGAAATACAGTAAACAAACAGTATAACTTAACACAATTATAATACACAAAAAAAAGAATGAACATATATGTTATACACAGAATAAACATGAAACATAGACTAGTATGAATAAGACAGAGGAAAATAAATAGTGGTACAAAATAGTAAAAACATATATAAGCTAGGTTAAGTTCAGTTACATGTGACAGGCAACTTACAGAGAATCAACATAGTTAAACATAAGTAGTAGATATTTAGTAAAAGAGTATTAGCATAAAAGATAGGTTAGGAAAGTTATAGGTTAGAAATAAGAAGTATTAGGGTAGGTCACATGAGTCAAAAGTAACAATCATTGCACCTTAAATTATCACTATTCTTACAATTTACTATAATCATACAATATACAGGTATCATTTAACTATCATAATAAGGCAAGTTACAAGGTATACACAGTTAATAGGCCTTTTCTTAGAGTGATACAAGATATGCCGGCTGGAGGTTTGTTCCTCCAATGGCTATAACACAAAAAGACGGCATTGTAACAATTTTGATCTTCTCTTATCTCTCTCAATACAGATTATGAACTCACTTGTTAGCAGCAGTATAATCAATATGGGAAGTTGAAAAGGCTTCTTAAGCTGACAAAGGTGTGAGAGTGGTCATGGGAACTCTTCCATGTGTTCCCTCCCTTGTTTTGAATAGAACTCCCTCTCATGTACACAAACTCTTTACAAATTTCTACACAAGAAGGTCACTTGCCTCTATAAACCTTATTTCTACTCACAATAATTATTGCAATGAATACTAATACTAGAAAAATAATCAGACACAAAGAAAATTAATGTTATACATTATATTACAGATTAACAAAAAATCTGGAGAAAACATATTGGAACATACAATAACAGAGCAACAGAATGCGCAGATAATCACAGTTCAAATACATTTCTTGAGTTAATTAACAGCATTTATTTCTTTCCCCTGAGTTACAGAACTATGCACATGGTAAATAGATAAGGATATAGACAAGAAATATAATTGAGGACAGTCATGAAATTTTCACAACTAATATTTATCACACCTTACATAAATAATGCTTGAGGGGCTGATTTGCTTCATTACATTAGGACTACTTAATTATAGACTACATGGTAAAAAGTTATGGTTGATAATTTGTAAAATAAGTATAATTGCGTATCTAAGTTATAAAGTTTGATTATAAGTTGAACATATCAATTAGTTGTAGCAATGCAACTAATTGAGTGAGATAACATTTTAAAACATATCAATTAATTGTAGCTATGGTCAGCTATGGTCTGTATACCTTGTACATGTGGTAAATAAAGATATTATATTATTATTATTATAATAATCCAGAGTATTCTTGATGGGTCAAGACAATAATAATAATAATAATAATAATAATAATAATAATAATAATAATAATAATAATAATAATAATTGTGGAAAATATTGGGTATTTTCCCGAAAGGTTATACTCGATAACCTTTCCAATGTGAATATTCTTAATGTATGACTGTTGGTACACATAATACGTAGGGATGAAGAACGAACCATCCCACAAGTCTTGACGCATTCTTAGTTAGACCCAGGGGGGTCAATGGGGAGGTCAGTGCATGGGTACGCTGAGGTCGCCCACCTTGGGTCAGTCTCGTGGGATAAGACGACGAAGGTTGAACGATGGGAGAGTTCTGATTATAATGAAGTCGGGAATCGGCGTTTACAATGACCAAATCGCGATTAAAGGTCTCTCTTCACGATAGTGAATGTTGTGAATATTCGCCGGGAATAATGTGGGACATTAAGTCCAAGAAACTGCAATAATAGTGTGATAATGTGTTAAATAGTGACTGACGCCGCCATTACGGGTTTTTGATGGAGGAAATGTGCGTCGGTTTGATCAGTGTTCATCGTACTCAATTATTAATGAATTAACTTCTAACGAGGGTAAATTAGTGGGACATTAAACCGTCGTGTGAATAGTGGTTAAGTTATATGAATAAACTGTAACAAAGGGGAAATAGCGAGAGGATACGAATCGCTATTCCCGATCAACCGATCAACCGCATGTTACTTAAACCGTCCTGTCCCGTGGACGGTAGAGGATCAAGGAATCAATCTTCTCTTGACTCATCGGGACAACCACCAACATCATCGTCTTGCCGGAAGAATAATCTACCGAGCAGGACCACGAGATCCGTCGAAGAATAGCGACAAGAATGCTGCTTCTTCCCCACCGTAAGTACTCTTCTTATCTTAGCAACCGTCTGCCAGTAGGTATGTTGGGATAATGTAGGTCTGCGGTGGGAATGATGAGGATCTCCAGTGAACACCCAAGACGCAGATAAAGGGTGAGTGAATATTAATTAATTGTGCTCTCTCACACCCTGCGTCATTATGTACTGGAGTGCGACAAAATTAATGAATTCAGAGACAACTCACTCAGAAATGTTCAAGATATGTCAAAGTATTTTATCCACAGTGGTATATTACAGACCATTCTGGAAAAATACCCTGACTTTGCTCCCTGTAAATAAAGCATTGCCACGTGTGTGTGTGTGTGTGTGTGTGTACTCACCTAATTGTGGTTGCAGGGGTCGAGAATCAGCTCCTGGCCCTGCCTCTTTGCTGTCTGCTACTGGGTCTCTGCTCTCCCTGCTCCATGAGCTTTATCATACCTTGTCTTAAAACTATGTATGGTTCCTGCCTCCACTATATCTTTCTCCCTTCTATTCCACTTCCTGACTACTCTGTGGCTGAAGAAATGCTTCCTAACATCCCTTTGACTCATCTGAGTCTTCAGCTTCCAGTTGTGTCCCCTTGTTTCCGTGTTCCCTCTCTGGAACATCATGTCACTGTCTACCTTGTCAATTCCCCGCAGTATTTTGTATGTCGTTATCATGTCTCCTCTAACCCTTCTTTCCTCCAGTGTTGTTAGTCCTTGTGTGTGTGTGTGTGTGTGTGTGTGTGTGTGTGTACTCACCTAATTGTACTCACCTAATTGTGGTTGCAGGGGTCGAGACTCAGCTCCTGGCCCCGCCTCTTCGCTGTCCTCTACTGGGTCTCTGCTCTCCCTGCTCCATGAGCTCTATCATACCTCGTCTTAAAACTATGTATGGTTCCTGCCTCCACTATATCTTTCTCTAGACTATTCCACTTCCTGACTGCTCTGTGGCTGAAGAAATGCTTCCTAACATCCCTTTGACTCATCTGAGTCTTCAGCTTCCAGCAGTTATGTCCCCTTGTTTCTGTGTTCCCTCTGGAACATCTTGTCCCTGTCTACCTTGTCGATTCCCGAGTATTTTGTATGTCGTGTCGTGTGTTGTGTGTGTGTGTGTGTGTGTGTGTGTGTGTGTGCGTGTTGATTGCCATTTTGTCCTATGCACATGTCGATTAAAGGCTGGGCCTGTTGTGTGTGCATGTGTGTGTGT
>WNWK01020014.1:0-36668 GCA_009830355.1 Cherax destructor | reverse complement strand
ACCCAAAACTAAATGATCATACTATAAACTTCTTTGAAAAATGCTCATTATTACTTTCCTATACGATAATCTCAATTTTTAATAATATGTTACTATTATGTTACCCCCTACTCAATCAAAACTAAATACAGTGGTACCTCAAGTTACAATATTTTTTCGTTCGAGAATGCTGTTCAAGTGCCATTACCAAACGAATTTATCCCCATAGGGAATAATGTAAAATAGACTAGTCCTTTTACACCCCCAAAAATATACTTACAAAAGCATTTAAAAAAATAAACTTACATAAAAGGGCGATTTTGGGGACCATCGTAACTCGAGGTACCACTGTACAGTGGATCCCCGAGTTTCGTAAAAACTTCACTCCTGAAGTCTGCTCAAGCACCATTACCGAATGAATTTACTCCCTTAAGGAAAAATGTCACGTAGGTTAGTCTATTTCAGACCCCCAAAAATACACTTCCACAAGCACTTACAATATTATACTTACATAATTGTACAATTTCCAGGGTTTACGAAACTCGGGGGTCCACTGTACTCATATTATAAGTTAATGTCAAAAATGCTCAATGTTATTTTTCTTAAGATAATCTCAATTCCATATTACCATTCGAGAATCTAAACACCTGTAACAATCTAATATCATCATATAATAATTTAAACAGTAAAATTTCATCATATTGTAATTTTGAAAACAATTTTTAACTAGAATAAACTCAATAAATTTCTCTAATATTAAGTACATAGTCTTTAAGTTAATAGATTAAGCTGCCCCTAATGCCATGGCATGTCAGTGGCTTTCCTTGCACTCAATTTACATTGTAACTACCAATACCTATGTAATCTGCAATCTGCAATGAAATAAAATTTACTTTACACAGTATAGCACTTTGTCTGGATTTTTTTAGTTATCCTAGGTAAATTACACTATGTATAATTGTATTTACGTATGTGTTCCTGTGAGATAGAAACAGATAGAGACAAAGAGACAAAGACAGACACAGACAGACAGACGGAGATAGAGACAGCCAATCAGGTAGCCAGGTGGCCAGCCAGCCAGCCAGGTGGCCAGCCTGCAGACATCACTTTCCACTTAAAAGGGGAGTATTAATATGACATGACATCAGAGAATCCTTGGTGTTTGCCGCACTGTTTGCTCTAGCTGGCACTCAATTTAAACTGGTGCTCCCACAAGGTACTAAGTGGTCCCAGATTTTTTTAATACAGCGCACACCGAGTGTTAAGACCCATTCTATGCTGACCAGGCATCTCAATCCAATCATGCCAAATTTGGAAGCAGGATAAATAAAACGTAAATATACGTTTGGGGCAGTGGCGGTACTAACGTATATATACGTTTGGACCGTTTAAGGGTTAACCTTTTTACTAATGTGATCCCTGAAATTAAAAATTCGCACTTTAAAAAAGAATAATATTTTTACCCTTTCAGGGTCCAGACCCCTGATCTGAAACTTGTCCACAGGGTCCAAGAATTTAAAAAAAAAAAAAATTGTTATAGTATTTTCTTATGAAATGAAGGTAATAAAACAAAAAATATGAAATTTGTTGGAAAATTGAGGAAATTACGCTATCACAAATTTTCCTGCGTCAATGATATTTACACTTGCCCACTTTGACACTAATTTTAGGCCAATTACATTGCTACAGTCGACCAAATTCTAAGCTATTTCACTAGCATGCCTTCTATGTTATCGATTGAGCACAAGAAACCGCCCAATCAACTATTTCAACTACCAAATAAAGTGATCAGAAGTTGGTAATTTGGCCAATTTCACACAAATTTCAAAATATTCCGATTTCAAAAATAGGATCCAGGTACTCCTGCACTAAAATAGGGTGCAGGCATTCCTGGCACCAAAACAACGTTTCCTCTGTTTATTAGTTACGTTTCAAGGCTTCACACATGAATTCCATTTTGATTTTTTAATTCACACCAAAAAATAGAAGATTTACTGTTATGCAATATTGTAATAATTGTATAAATAATATCAGTGAATTCGTGAATACATATTAGACCCACCAGCTGACGTGTATTGGACACGTGATGTGATGTGTTTACTCTTGAACATCAGCAAAAATAGAACATTTCTGCTACTTTGAGCTCAATTTCAAGCTATTTTCAATTCTAAAGCCAATCAAAATAATTTTTATTTCTATAATATATCTTCCATTCTATTAAATGAGACCAAGAAACTGTGAATACGAAAATACACCACAAAGTCGGTGTTTTAATCCAAAAACACGGTCACAGTTTTTTTTTTTACTCATCATGCACTGCATGCTGCAGGTTTTATTTTTATATGGTGCACACCACATAGATGTATTCTCTCATCTAGGCCCAAATTTACCCCTCACATCTTATATGAGTGAGCTGAGCTCATGGTATAGAACTATGGTACTGACCCTGGCTTCAAAGCTGCAGAAGTACAGCATGGATCCTCAAATAGTTAAAACAGTAGAGAACATTTTTCTGAAGGTAATGATACCAAAAATACTAAATTTGATGGAAAACTTATAGAATTACACAGGTGTGAAGTTGGCGGTTGGGGCGCAATTTTTGCAACTGTTATTCTTCAAACCAACTCAATAACTAGCTATTTTGCTTGTGTCTTCTGTTCAACAATCACAACTACCCTATAAAGTGTGTAGAAGTTGGTGATATGACCAATATTACACAAAATTAAAAAAATTCAATTTTAAGAGTCCAAAATAAACAATGTAGGCATTCCAGTCACTAAAGCAACTGTTCCTCTGTTCATTAACCCTTTCAGGGTTTTTGACGTACTAGTACGCATAAATTCTAGCGCCCTCAAATCAAGCAGAAAAAGGCTGGTAGGCCTAGATGTGAGAGAATGGGTCTGTGTGGTCAGTGTGCACAGTATAAAAAAAATCCTGCAGCACACAGTGCATAATGAGGAAAAAAAGTCTGACCATGTTTTTTATTTAAAACAGCGACTTTGCAGTCTATTTTCGTATGGTATTTATGGTTGTATTCTCGATTTCTTGATCTCATTTGATAGAATGGAAGATATATTACAGAAATAGAGATAATTTTGATTGGTTTCATGAAGACAAGTACAGTGGTACCTCGAGTTACGATATTTTTTCGTTCGAGAATGCTGTTCAAGTGCCATTACCAAACGAATTTATCCCCATAAGGAATAATGTAAAATAGACTAGTCCTTTTACACCCCCAAAAATATACTTACAAAAGCATTTAAAAAAATAAACTTACATAAAAGGGCGATTTTGGGGACCATCGTAACTCGAGGTACCACTGTACCTTGAAATTGAGCACAAAGTAGTGAAAATGTTCGATTTTTGCCGATGTTCAAGAGTAAACAAATCACACCATGCGTCCAATACACATCAACTGGTGAGTCTAATATTCTTGCACACGTGCACTGATAATATTTATACTGTTTTTACAATGATGCAGTAGTATATACAGTGGTACCTCGACTTACGATATTTTTTCATTCCAGAATGCTGTTCAAGTGCCATTACCAAACGAATTTATCTCCTTAAGAAATGTTGTAAAATAGACTAGTCCTTTTAGACCCCCAAAATTACACTTACAAAAGCATTTAAAAAAATAAACTTACATAAAAGGGTGAGTTTGGGGACCATCGTAAGTCGAGGTACCACTGTATAACAGAAAATCTTCTATTATTTGTGAGAATGAAAATTCAAAATGGAAAGCAAAAGTAATGTAAGAGATGCCTGGAGACGTGACTAATGAACAGATAAAATGTTATTTTAGTGCCAGGAATATCTGTCTCGTTTATTCTGGACCCTAAATTGAAATTGGCATCTTTTGAAATTTGTGTGAAATTGACCAAATTGTCAATTTCTGACCACTTTATTGGGTAGTTGAAATCGGTAAATTGGCGGTTTCTTGTACTCAATCGATAGAACAAATGGAATTCTAGCGAAATAGCTATAATTTTAGTAGACTGATACATTGGAATTGGCCGAAAATAGGGCTCAAAGTGGGCAAAATCGCCGATGCGTAAACATCGTTGATACCTCTAACTTTGCGAGAGCATAATTTTGTTAGTTTTTCACCAAATTTCATATTTTTTGGTGTCATTATGATCGGAAAAAGATTCTTTATCATTTCATAAGAAAAAATAATTTTTTTTCCGAAAAATTTTCGACCCTGAAAACGAGTTAAGAACCGGGGGTCTCGACCCTGCAAATTTGCATCATGCCACAAAGTGTCCATGATGTGAAATCATCTTTTCTATCAAGTGTTACCAAGAAACAGTAAAAAAAAAAAAAAAAAAAAAACTACCCTTGAACATGTCTCAACATCTATTGTAAAGCAAACACAAGATCAGATGCCAGCTGTTCCCATGAAGCACTGTGTGGGGGCAGCATTTTTTATATCATGCACACATGCTACTGCACACACCCAGTCTTTCATGTCAAGGCCAAAATTTATTGCTCACAACATATCTGTGGATGGTATGATGAAGACAGATCTACAGTAATATAAATTTATGCAAGAGACAGTGAAAAGGTCATTTATACAATGGTTCTGAAGACACACAGGTTTTGTGGTAGTATTAATTTCTTCAGTGGTTCTGAGGACACAGGTGTTGTGGTAACAATTTCTTCAGATCTGAGGACACATAATTAATTGATATGTCCAACTTATATTCAAACTTTATAACTTAGATGCACAATTATACTTATTTTATAAATTATCAACCATAACTTTTTACCATATAGTCTACAATTAAGTAGTCCTAAGAATGCCCGCAATGCACAGCATATTAGGGGCTTTTGGCATGTACATCTCATCAATAACTATGTATCTTGTCTACCCAACCATGTATCACTGTACCATGCCTCAATAAAGTATTATTATTATTATTAAAGTATTATAGGTGTTGTGGTATCAATTTTTACAAAGGTTATGAGGTTACAAAGCTGTTGTTGGTATAGCAGTGTATGCATAATTGCATATTATGTATTATTACATTTATAGGGAAGCACTAAACTAGTAGGGGTTATACAGCACCTGAGCAATGAGAGGATACCTTTGATATACCTTTGAAGAGTTTCAAGAGTTTCTCAACTCTCTGAGCCCGGCCATGGGCCAGGCTCGTCTGGTGCTTGCCTGGTCAACCAGGCTGTTGCTGCTGGAGGCCTGCTGCTCCACATATCCGTCACAGCTTGGTTGATCTGGCACCTGGTGAAAATACTTGTCCAGTTTCCTCTTGAAGGCTTCTACACTTGTTCCAGCCGTGTTTCGGATATCTTCTGGTAAGATGTTGAATAGTCTGGGACCCGGATGTTGATACAATCCTCCCTTATTGTTCCCACCGCACCCCTGCTCCTCACTAGGTTTATTTTACACTACCTCCCATATCTCTCACTCCAGTATGCTGTTATGGCAGTGTGCAGATCTGATACCAGGCCCTCGAGTACTTTCCAGGTTATATATTATCATGTATCTCTCTCTCCTCCGCTCCAATGAGTACATGTTCAAGACTTGAAGGCGTTCCCAATAATTTAGGTTATTTCACTGGCTCAATTTGAGCCATAAACTATCTTTGTATTTGTTCCAGCTCTGATATTTCCCCTGGTTTTGAACGGGGCCGTCAGCACTGAGCAATATCCTAAGTGAGGGAGCACTAGCGATTTGAAAAGTGTCACCATCGGCATTATTTCCCTTGTTTTGAATGTTCTCAATACCCACCCCGTCATCTTCCTGGCTGTTGTGATCTTTGTCTTGTTATGGTCTTTAAAAGAAAGATCAGCAGACATAAATATTCCCAAGTCCTTTACGTGTTCCTTTCGTTCTATTTGGTGACCCTCTTGAGTTTTGTATATAGTGTTCCTTTTGAGTTCTTCATTCTTTCCATAACTAAGCAGCTGAAACTTATCACCATTGAATGTCATGTTGTTCTCCACTGCCCACTGGAAAACCCTGCTTATGTCTTCCTGTTATTTTTCAGTGTCCTCTACCGTAGTGACTTTCATGCTTATTTTAGTGTTATCTGCAAATGATGATAAAAAAGTATGCCGGGTGTTTTTATCTATGTCTGCTATAAGGATGAGAAACAGCAGAGGTGCCAGGACAGTGCCTTGGGGCACTGAGCCTTTGACCTCGCTGATGCTGGATCTTGCCCTATTCACTACTACTTTTTGTGTTCTGTGTGTTAGGAACTCGAAAATCCATCTGCCTACCTTCCCTATAATGCCCATGGCCCTCATTTTGTGCGTTATCACTCCATGATCGCATTTGTCAAACGCCTTTGCAAAATCTGTGTAAATCACATCTGCATTTTGGTCATCTTCCAATGCCTCTGTAATTCTGTCATAATGGTTCAGCAGCTGTGACAGGCATGATTGTCCCGCTCTAAAGCCATTCTGGTTCGGGTTATGTTGGTTGTGCTGGTCCATGAACTTTGTCTGCACTCTTTAAGTCCTCCGGTATTTCACTTAGATCTATGCTCTTTCTCCAAAGAACACTAAGGGCTTTTGCTAATGGTACTTTGCACTTCTTTACAAATAAAGCATTCCATGAATCTGGTCCAGGTGCTGAGTGAGTGGGCATGTTGTCCATTTTTTTTTCGAAATCTACGGAATTTGTACTAATGTCAGTTAGTTGGTGTGCGCGGCCTTCCGCTGGAGTAAAAAATATTTCTGCATTTTCTACCTTGCTGTCATTTAGTGGATTGCTGAACCCCGACTCATACTGTTCTTTTAGGATTTCACTCATTTCCTGTTCATCGTCAGTATACGAATCTCCTCTCAATAATGGTCCAATTCTACAGGTAGTTCTTAGCTTGGATTTTGCATAGGAATAGAAATATTTTGGGTTTCTTGCAATATCCTGTATGGCCCTTTGTTCCCTTTGTACTTCTTCTGTTAGGTATGACATCTTAAGTTTTTGCTCTAATTCAGTGATCTCTCAGTTAAGACTATCTCTCCTCTGTTGCAACTTATTTGTGTTTTTAAGCAATTCAGTAACCCGTTTTCTTCTTCTGTACCATGTCCTACGCTCTCTCTCTATATCTGATCTTCTGGGTTTCAATGGTACATGCTTCATACATACCTTGTATGCTTCTGTATTCAGCTTCTCTAGGCACTGGTGGGGATTTAGGGCGCTCATGTCTGATTCCCAGGATATGTCTGATAGCTCTTGGTTTATTTTTTGCAGTTCCCTAACCCTGGGTTAATACTCGTTTGAACTTCCATGATGTTGTGATCAGAGTAGTATATTGTTTTTGTAACTGTTATGTCTCTGATTAGTTCCTCGTTGTTTGTGAATATCAAATCCAGGGTATTTTCATTTCTATTGGGATCAATTATCTGTTGGTTTAATGAGTACTTTTCACAAAGCCTCATTAGTTCCCTGGTATGTGCCTGTTGAGCCAGGGTGCTTCCAGGAGATATTTCTGGTATAACATTATGTTGTGCCATCTTCCATTTTACATGAGGGAGATTAAAATCTCCAAGGAGTAAAATATTTGGGGTGGGATTTTCTAGCCAATCCAGATAGCTATCTATCTTCCTTAGCTGATCTGTGAATTCCTCAGCCGTTGCTGATGGTGGTTTGTATACTAGGATAATTACTAAATTCCTATTTTCAACTTTAATGCCTAAGATTTCTACTACAGTAGACCGTCATTTAGCACGATAGTTACATTCCTGAAAAAGTCGTGTTAGATAATTTCGTGTTAAATAATTAAAAGAACTTATGGGAAAAATAGGGTTACGTTCCTGGGAGTCCCCAAAAAGCCAAACAAGTTTTTTTTTAGACCAACAGATCTTACAAAAATAAAAGTGAATATGTAATTGTAGTTCATTATCGTGATGTATTATGTTGTTTTTACTGCTTAAGACTACAAATGTAACAGAAATAATAGTATTTACCTCAAATTGTGGGTGCTGGTGTTTGTGGATTATTGTGGAGTGGAGAGTTATGCTGTGGCCCTACTGGGCTGAGGTGGATGGTAGAGGTTCTGGAACTGAAGTCGATGGTTGTATTGAGTGTCTAACTTTAAGTCATTCAGTAAGTCAGTCAAGTCATTCAGTCAGTAAGTCAGTCAAGTCATTCAGTCAGTAAGTCAAGTCCAAGTCAAGTCATCGTCTAGTCAGTCAAGCTTCATCAGTCAGTCATTCAGTCAGTCAAGTCATTCAGTCAGTAAGTCAGTCAAGTCATTCAGTCAGTAAGTCAGTCAAGTCATTCAGTCAGTAAGTCATTCAGTCAGTAAGTCAGTAAGTCAGTCAAGTTATTCAGTCAGTAAGTCATTCAGTCAGTAAGTCAGTCAAGTCATTCAGTCAGTAAGTCAGCCAAGTCATTCAGTCAGTAAGTCAGTCAAGTCATTCAGTCAGTCAAGTCAATGAGTCAGTCACAGTAAGTCAGTCAAGTCAGTCAGTCAGTAAGTCAGTCAAGTCAGTAAGTCAGTCAAGTCAGTCAAGTAAGTCAATCAAGTCAGTCAGTCAGTCAGTCAGTCAGTAAAGTCAGTCAGTAAAGTCAGTCAGTAAGTCAGTCAAGTCAGTAAGTCATTCAGTCAGTAAGTCAGCCAAGTCATTCAGTCAGTAAGTCAGTCAAGTCATTCAGTCAGTCAAGTCAATGAGTCAGTCAGTCAGTAAGTCAGTGAAGTCAGTCAGTCAGTAAGTCAGTCAAGTCAGTAAGTCACACAAACTTATGTTTACCTCTTTTTGTGTGTACAAAGTAACACTTCATTACAGCCATGGGGTATGTCTTGTCTAATATTCTTTACAAACACAGCTGGCTTGTAGCAGAGGACTTTTTTTTGACGTGTATGAAATACGTACAAGGCTGCTTGTAGGAATGGTTATTTGTTTTTCCTTCCCGCAAACTGCAAGTAAGTTTATTCAGGTATACACAGATACAGTTACGAAGACTATCATACATAGCAGCATATGTGTAGAGAACCTAGGATAACCCAAAAAAGTCAAAGTGACTTATTTCCATTGTCTGCTATGTATGATAATCAATGTAACTGTACTTACCTAATTGTGGTTGCAGGGGTCGAGACTCAGCTCCTGGCTCCATGTATCTGAATAAACTTACAGTTTGGTGGAAGGAAAAACAAATTCCCTTTCCCTTTAAGCACGAGGATTCGGCTTACACTTGAAATCACCTGATACATTACCGAAAAGGAGCAAGGTGAAGCGATCCTTTGCTGTCTTGAAGCCTGGTGCACTTTTCTCTTGCTGACTGATATAAGTTCGTGATGGCATTTTCTTCCAGAAAACACTTCTCTTGTCAGCATTAAACACTTGATGTGGCTCATAGCCACCCTCAGTAGGACCCCCACTGACTCAATGGTTTAACCCACCGCGGGCTACAGTGCCTTCAAAAAATTTTCCGCTCACGTGAACCGTGTAATATCATTTTTACGTCGTGTTAGATAATAATGTGCCGCAATTCTTCAATTGTGCAATACCCGTAATGTGTAACATAATCTCGTGCTAAATGACGGTCTACTGTATATCATTCGTAGTGTTCAGCACTTCTGTGCAACAGAGAGTATCTTTTACATAGAGTCCTACTCCTCCCTGTGACCTATTCATTCTATCACATCTATACATGTTATAGTTTTCTATCTATCTTAATCTCTCCGTCCAAAACATCCCTTGCATGTGTTTCTGTAAATGCTCCAAACATGGCATTCGCTTCTGGTAGGAGCCCACTGACATAACTAACTTTGTCATTTTTATTTGATTTCAGACCATTTGATTTTAGTACCCCGGAATTTGTCAATAATTCGTTCCAGAATGCTGTTCGAGTGCTGTTACCGAACAAATTTTTTCCCATAAGAACGAATGTAAATTAGATTAATCTGTTTCAGACCCCCCAAAATACACTTACAAAAATACACTTACATAATTGTTCAAGTTGGGAGCTGTTCGGTATCTGGGGTACCACTGTATTTGCAAATACAGTGGTACCTCGAGTTACGATATTTTTTCGTTCGAGAATGCTGTTTAAGTGCCATTACCAAACGAATTTATCCCTATAAGGAATAATGTAAAATAGACTAGTCCTTTTACACCCCCAAAAATATACCTACAAAAGCATTTAAAAAAATAAACTTACATAAAAGGGCGATTTTGGGGACCATCGTAACTCGAGGTACCACTGTATGAAGCAGGAATTACCATTTGGGATGTTTTGCCTTTCTTTGTGTTTCGTTAGTACCACTGATGATGTACTACCTGGTATGGCCCCTGGTGTACATAACCCTGGTTTTTCCAGTACTGACTTTGCATTTGATTGTTCATTCGGCTCTGATGAGCTAGTGCCTGTTTTGGCATGTCCCATTGTGCTGCCCATCTGTCTCCTCTGTACCATTTCCCCCTTCTTTCTTTGGTCTGGTTGTTTCTTTTTATATCTAAAAAAGATTGCTGTTCATTTTCCCTTTCCATGCTTTCTCTGTAGTGTACCGTTCCCTTTATATGGTGGTGTGGGCAGCTCAGGTCATAACATTCTCTGGACTGTGTTGAAGCTTGACACATTACTGGATGGAAGTATCTGCACTCTTTGTTGAAATGACACTTTCCTTTCCTCAACATGTTGGCACATTTTCTGGTGTGTTTATTCCAGCAAGCTCTGCCATACAGGGACATACCTTTTGCATAGGATCTGCAAATGTTTTGACTGCCTATATTTACTGATTCTGTGTCTTTCCCAAGATCTGCCGCCTGATCTGCGTTTTCTTCTTCTCTTTCATCCAGGCGTAGTTCTTCACCTTCTTCATTTTCGTTTGTTCCTGCTCTAGCTTCCACTTCCTCCCTTTCCCTTTCCTCTATGTTATGTATCCCTGTTTTGTTCTTTTCAGACTTGCTCTGAATGACTTTTTCCACTCTTATTTCCACTCCTTGGTTTTCATCTTTATCTGCGCTTTCCTCCTTTTCTTGTTTCTTACCTCCTGTTTTCCACTCTTTGTATATATCTGGTAGCTCCTTAAAAACAATCTTACGCTTTCTAGGTTTTCACTTTTCAGTACAGTACCTCTCTTATGCCCGACCAACTTTCCAACTCACTGGGGCAAATCCAGAATCGACTTTCTTGTTTTGGGTCATTTATCATGTTTGCATGAAGCTTTGTACATGATACATGGGATGTTTTACCACATATTTCACAATCAATGCCCCTAATATTTCTCCAAAACTTTTTTTAACATATACAACAGACCTTATATCTAGCCAAGTTCACTTCTGGGCAGGTGTATGTGGTGGGTTGTTGTGGGTAGGCTGGGAGGTGGGGGGCTGGTATGTTGGGGGTGGGGATCCTTGGGAAGATGGTATGGGTGCTGGGAGGTGGGGGGGTGAGCTGGGAGGTGGGGGATCCGTGCCAAGAGAGTACACTATCACTTGGGATTAATTAATATTATTTTTGTCCACAAATTCAGTTCACTATATCACTGCCCATTCGTATCCCTTTCCCTCATTATATCACTTGTATGATATCCAATATTCATCTGATTTTATATTTCCACTTATCTGTCAACTTTTACTGGTCTTACTGAGTTCCTCACACTAGTCTAGACTACAGAGCTTCTTCCTCCTGTATCTTGTCTCCAAAGGGAACATCTTCGTAGCGTTTCAAGCTGTCCAATATGTCTTTTATTACGACATAAATGTTGTCAACTTACAGCTTACGTGTTGCACCATCAATCATGTCAATAAACTTTCTGGAGTGTGAATAGCTGGAATGGGATAAGTAATAATATTTCAATAACTTATCCCGAATTTTGAAGTCGCCTCTTCCGGATTTTACTTCCTCCCACCGACACACAAATCTCTCCAGTGTTGCTATGCTTGTTTCACTGTTTTCCTCTACAATGTCTTCAGTTTTACCATCATTTTCTTGTAAAGAATTAGATTTATTTTCTTTTACGCAATTAGTCATATCAGTATTTATATTTTTACTTTTATTTTTATTTTCCCGTTCAAAAAAATCAGATAAAGTTGACTGTGAAGTGTTTCGGATCATTTTACGTATTTCTGATCTGGTACTGGAAATTGAAAGTTTTGGGTGGACTTTTCCTTTTGAAGGTTTGGACTTATCTTCATTGCACTTTACTTCAACAATTTCTGGATCATCATCTAAGTCGTAGGTTTTGTGAACTACACCATTTGCTTTATCGTTCCTTTCCTTGTCATCTTTTGATGTTTTTAACTGGTAGTTCCACCCAATAGGTTTCCTGGGAGGATCTTGGAATTCATCATCGGAGGATCCAGAGTCAAGCTCTATCACTCTATTTACTCAGCATTAGTAAAAAGGAAGTTGATACCAACTCACAACTTCCAGAGATAAGTCTCCCAGCAAGATATTCTATTATATCTATTATTTAATTATTTTTTTTTTCAACAAGTCGGCCGTCTCCCACCGATGCAGGGTGACCCAAAAAGAAAGAAAATCCAAAAAAAGAAAATACTTCCATCATCATTCAACACTTTCACCTTACTCATACATAATCACTGTCTTTGCAGAGGAGCTCAGATACGACAGTTTAGAAATCCCTCCAAACTGCCAATATCCCAAACCCCTCATTTAAAGTGCAGGCATTGTACTTCCCATTTCCAGGACTCAAGTTCAACTAAATCAATTAGCTGGTTTCCCTGAATCCCTTCACACAATATTACCCTGCTCACACTCCAACAGCTTGTCAGGTCCCTAAAACCATTCGTCTCCATTCACTCCTATCTAACACTCTCACAGATGCTTGCTGGAAGTCCAAGCCCCTCGCCCACAAAACCTCCTTTACCCCCTCCCTCCAACCGTTTCGAGGACGAGCCCTACCCCGCCTTCCTTCCCCTACCGATTTATACGCTCTCCAAATCATTCTACTTTCATCCATTCTCTCTAAATGGCCAAACCATCTCAACAACCCCTCTTCAGCCCTCTAACAAATACAGTGGTACCTCGAGTTACGATATTTTTTCGTTCGAGAATGCTGTTCAAGTGCCATTACCAAACGAATTTATCCCCATAAGGAATAATGTAAAATAGACTAGTCCTTTTACACCCCCAAAAATATACTTACAAAAGCATTTAAAAAAATAAACTTACATAAAAGGGCGATTTTGGGGACCATCGTAACTCGAGGTACCACTGTACTTTTAGTAACTCCACACCTCCTCCTGATTTTCACACTCCGAATTTTCTGCATAATATTTACACCACACATTGCCCTTAGACAGGATATCTCCACTGCCTCCAGCCGCCTCCTCGCTGCAGCATTTGCAACCAAATTTTCACACCCATATAAGAGTGTTGGTACAGTGGTACCTCGAGTTACGATATTTTTTTCGTTCGAGAAAGCTGTTCAAGTGCCATTACCAAACGAATTTATCCCCATAAGGAATAATTTAAAATAGACTAGTCCTTTTACACCCCCAAAAATATACTTACAAAAGCATTTAAAAAAATAAACTTACATAAAAGGGCGATTTTGGGGACCATCGTAACTCGAGGTACCACTGTACCACTATACTTTCATACATTCCCTTCTTTGCCTCCATGGATAACGTTCTTTGTCTCCACAGATACCTCAACGCACAACTCACCTTTTTTCCTTCATCAATTCTATGGTTAACCTCATCCTTCATAAACCCATCCGCTGAAAAGTCAACTCCCAAATATCTGACAACATTCACTTCTTCCATAATCCCTCTCACCAATGTGATATCCAATTTTTCTTTATTTAAATCGTTTGATAACCTCATCACCTTACTCTTATCTATGTTCACTTTCAACTTTCTACCTTTACACACCCTCCCAAACTCATCCACTAACCTTTGCAACTTTTCTTTAGAATCTCCCATAAGCACAGTATCATCAGCAAAAAGTAACTGTGTCAACTCCCATTTTGCATTTGATTCCCCATAATTTAATCCCACCCCTCTCCCCAACACACTAGCATTTACTTCTTTTACAACCCCATCTATAAATATATTAAACAACCATGGTGACATTACACATCCCTGTCTAAGACCTACTTTTACCGGGAAGTAATCTCCCTCTCTCCTACACACCCTAACCTGAGCCTCATAAAAACTCTTTACAGCATTCAGTAACTTACTACCTATTCCATACACTTGCAACATTTGCCACATTGCTCCCCTATCCACTGTATCATATGCCTTTTTCTAAATCCATAAATGCAATGAAAACTTCCCTACCTTTATCTAAATACTGTTCACATATATGCTTCAATGTAAACACTTGATCTACACATCCCCTACCCGCTCTAAATCCTTCTTGCTCATCTGCAATCCTACTCTCTCTTGTCTTACCTCTAATTCTTTCAATAATAACCCTACCGTACACTTTACCTGGTATACTCAGTAAACTTATTCCCCTATACAGTGGACCCCCGAGTTTCGTAAAAACATCACTCCTGAAGTCTGCTCAAGTGCCATTACCGAACGAATTTACTCCCTTAAGGAAAAATGTCACATAGGTTAGTCTATTTCAGACCCCCAAAAATACTTTTCCACAAGCACTTACAATATTATACTTACGTAAATGTACGATTTCCGGGTTTACGAAACTCGGGGGTCCACTGTAATGTCTTTTTTCTGTCTCATAAACATGCTGGATAACAGGTATATCTAGCTACTTCTACTTACACTTTAGGTCACACTACACAGGCATGCACATGCATATATATATATACAGTGGTACCTCGAGTTACGATATTTTGTCGTTCGAGAATGCTGTTCAAGTGCCATTACCAAACGAATTTATCCCCATAAGGAATAATGTAAAATAGACTAGTCCTTTTACACCCCCAAAAATATACTTACAAAAGCATTTAAAAAAATAAACTTACATAAAAGGGCGATTTTGGGGACCATCGTAACTCGAGGTACCACTGTATATATATATATATATATATATATATATATATATATATATATATATATACAGTGGTACCCGACTTACGATATTTTTCATTCCAGAATGCTGTTCAAGTGCCATTACCAAACGAATTTATCTCCATAAGAAATGATGTAAAATAGACTAGTCCTTTAGACCCCAAAATTACACTTACAAAAGCATTTAAAAAATCAACTTACATAAAAGGGTGTGTTTGGGGACCATCGTAAGTCGGGGTACCACTGTATATATATATACAGTGGACCCTCGGTTAACGAATACCCCAGAAATCGTACAATTATGTAAGTATAATATTTTAAGTGCATGTGGAAGTGTATTTTTGGGGGTCTGAAATAGACTAACCTACGTGACATAATTTCTTAAGGACGTAAATTCGTTCGGTAATGGCACTTGAGCAGGCTTCTGGGATGAAGTTTTTTCCGTTAACCGAGGGTCCACTGTATATACAGTGGACCCCCGAGTTTCGTAAACCCCGGAAATCGTACATTTATGTAAGTATAATATTGTTAGTGCTTGTGGAAAAGTATTTTTGGGGGTCTGAAATAGACTAACCTACGTGACATTTTTCCAGCAATCAGTAATCGGTTCAATTAGTAATCTGCCACTAATTTCAGCTAGCATAATTTCAAATTTCCGGGGTCGCCTCACCAACCAGCCGCTACTGTTTGGTGGCGCTAATTGCTGCATAAGTCATTCCAATTTTTTTTCTCAATTTATTGTTATAACTTGCTCACTTTTAGCCCTAGCCATGGTTCCAATGAATAAAAGAAGTGCTTCTCGTTGTGTAAAACACATACACCATACATTATCCATAAAAGATAAGATGGCTTTGAAGCCACTGATGGTCACCATGAGCTCAGCTCACTCAGATAAGCTGTGACCAGTAAATTTGGGCCTACATATGAGAGAATAGGTCTGTGTGGTATGTGTGCACTATATAAAAAACTATATAAAAAAATCCTGCAGCACGCAGTGCATAATGAGAAAAAACAGTGACTGTGCTTTTGATGTAAAATAGTGACTTTTGCGGTGCATTTTCGTATGGTTTGTATGGTTGTATTCTAATTTTGTTTTGGTCTCATTTGATAGAATGGAAGATATATTACAGAAATAGACATAATTTTGATTTTTTTTCATGCTGGAAAGTACCATAAAATTTACCTCAAAGTAGCGGAATTTTTTTATTTTTGCCAATGTTCAAGAGTAAATAAATGTCGTCAAAGTTCAATATGTGTCCAACTGGCTGATATGATACGCAGTCATGAATGTGTTGACATTATTTATACAATTATTACAATAATGTAATAGTCTGCATAACAGTAAATCTTCTATTTTTTGTGTGAATAAAAATTCAAAATCAAAATAGAAAGCAAGCGTAATATAAGAGGGGCCTGGAGACATGACTAACGAACATAGAAAATGTTATTTTAGTGCCAGGAATGTCTGCATTGTTTATTCTGGATCCTATTTTGAAATTGGCATCTCTTGAAATTTGTGTGAAATTAGCCAAATTACCAATTCCTGACCACTTTATTGGGTAGTTGAAATAGGTAAATGGGCAGTTTCTTGTACTCAATCGACAGAAAAGAAGGAATACTAGTGAAATAGCTATGAGTTTGGTAGACTGGAACAATGAAATAGGCCAAAAAAGGGCCTAAAGTGGGTGAAATTGCCAATGCGTAAATATCGCCGTTGTGTTAAGTGTATTGCAAATATCGCCATTGTGTTAAGTGTATTCTAACCTAACCACTGTATAATCCGGTAAAATCACTAATCCGGCAGCCTACAGGTCCCGATAATGCTGGAATAGTGATGGTCAACCTGTGCCTAATTAGTGGCTTACCAGGCAAGTAGCGACCAGCTTGCCGCATCACCCATACAGGTACCTGATCGACCACCTCGCCCCGTGCTGCCCGCAACACCCTGTCATTCTTCAGTGCAGGAAACCCATTCTGAAACAAAGACATTATTAAGAGTAAAAAATAACAAAAAGGCACAATACTGTGACTGGAACAATACACAAATAACCCACACACAGGAGAGAGGAGCTTACTACAACATTTCAGTCCAACTTGGATCATTTACAAAATCACACTAACTTACTTTTTGCCAGACTAAGACTCTTCTCACCAATCTAGTTCATACCTCTCCTTCCTCTATAGATGCTCCTGGTGTCTATATTTCATGTTACTCTTCAGTACTTTGGAGAAACTGGCTGTTCTCTTTCTGACAAACTCAAGGAGCACAAAAGTAGTGTTAGGCTTGCCGACACCAACAATGCTCTTTACTGTCATGTCAGAGATCACAGTCATCTATCTTATTGACTGTTCTTCTGCTAAAACTGTCTACCCTACTTCTAACTTTCACAGTCGCTGTCTGGTTGAATCCTCCCTTATACACAACTTCCTTGTATGAATCTTAGTCGTGGCTTTGTCTCTGTAGATGCCTTCCTTTCCCATTACATTGTAAAATGCTTCAAACTTCAGAACACTCGTGACTTAACCTGATTCTTTTTTCTCCTTTTCTCTCTCTTCCCCTTTCCTCTTTCTTCTTTGGGTTCTCTTTCTTCTGCCTTGGGTGTTTGGTCCTTTACTTCTCCCCCCCCCCCCATGTGTTTGTTCCTACCCTTTGTGGGCCCCTAGCTCTCTTGCAGTGCTCCTCTTTCTTGGTCTTTGACTGACTCCACTACTACTATTACTACCTCTCTACTTCCTTTCCTACTCCCTCTCTTGTCCCGTCCCTGACTGCTGGCCAATATATACTCCCTCCTTCTCTCCTTTCTGTTAGTGTGACTTTATAAATGGTCCAAGTCAGACCGAAATGTCGTCGTAAGCTCCTCTCTCCTATATGTGGGATGGATTTTCCTGTTAGTGGGATGGATTGTGAAGGACTTGCCTAGTATGGGCCAACAGGCCTGCTGCAGTGTTCTTCCTTTCTTATGTTCTTAAGTTCTTATTTGTGTAGAGTAAAATATATTTACCATTTTCCAGTGTTTAATACTTTGAGTGGCTGTCATGTAAATCAATGTTATTGATGCCAGGGTCCCTCATGTAGATTTTCGTTATCGATGCCAGGATCCCTCACGTAAATCTACATTAGTAACTCCCTTTGGGGTCGACAGGCCTTCTCGGAAACTCGTTCTCAGGGTCAAAAATTTTTTGGAAAAAAATAATAATAATTGTTTCTTATGAAATGATAGAGAATCTTTTTCCGATCATAACGACACCAAAAGTATGAAAATTGATTGAAAACTTAGGGAATTATGCTCTCGCAAAGTTATCAGTCTCGACAATGTTTACGTATTGGCGATTTCGCCCACTTTGAGCCCTATTTTTGGCCAATTCCAATGTTCCAGTCCACTAAAATCATAGCTATTTCGCTAGAACTCCATTTTTTCTATCGATTGAGTACAAGAAACCGCCTATTTACCAATTTCAACTACCCAAAATAGTGGTCAGAAAATGACAATTTGGCCAATTTCACAAAAATTTCAAACGATGCCAATTTCAAAATGGGGTCCAGAATAAACAAGGCAGACATTCCTGGCACTAAAATAACATCTCTGTTCATTAGTCACGTTTCCAGGTCCCTCTTACATTACTTTTGCTTTCCATTTTGAATTTTTATTCTCACAAAAAATAGAAGATTTACTGTTATGTATACAACTGCATCATTGTAAAAATGGTATAAATAATATCAGAACACTTGTGCAAGAATATTAGACTCGCCAGTTGATGTGTATTGGACGCATAGTGTGATTTGTTTACTCTTGAACATCGGCAAAAATCGAACATTTTCGCTACTTTGAGCTCAATTTCAAGGTACTTGTCATTGTCAAACGAATCAAAATCATCTCTATTTCTGTAATATATCTTCCATTCTATCAAATGAGATCAAGAAAACGAGAATACATCAATAAATACCATACGAAAATAGACTGCAAAGTTGCTGTTTTAAACGAAAAAAAAGGTCATTGGTTTTTTTTCTCATTATGCAGTGTGTGCTGCAGAATTTTTTTTATACTGCGCACACTGACCACACAGACCCATTCTTTCATATGTAGGCCTACCAGCCATTTCCTGCTTAATTTGAGGTCGCTAGAATTTACATTTACTAGTACAGCACCGACCCTGGCGCGTAAAACGTACTAGTATGGCACTGACCCCGAAAGGGTTAATGCCAGGATCCCTCATGTAGATTTACATTATTAATGCCAGGATCCCTCATGTAGATCTACATTATTGATGCTAGGGTCTCCCACATAGATCTACATTATTGATGCCAGGGTCTCCCACATTGATCTACATTATTGATGCGAGGGTCTCCCACATAGATCTACATTATTGATGCCAGGGTCTCTCACATAGATCTACATTATTGATGCCAGGGTCTCTCACATAGATCTACATTATTGATGCCAGGGTCTCTCACATAGATCTACATTATTGATGCCAGGGTCTCTCATATAGATCTACATTATGAGCTCCACTCCCTCAGATAAGCTATGAGCAGTAAATTTTTGTACAGATATGAGAGAATGGGTTTGTGTGGTTAACATGCATGGTATCAAAAAAAATGTACCTCACACAGTGCAGGATGAGAAAAGCAAAACTCTGACCTTGTGTTTGGTTTAAAACAGCAGCTTTGAGGCATTTTCTTGAATGGTTATGATTTTATTAGCAGTTTCTTTATATCATTTGATAGAATGAAAGACATACTACTGAAACAGAGATGATTTTAGTTGGTTTTAGGACAGGAAGTAGCTTGACATTGAGCTCTAAGTAGTGGAAATATTTGATTTTTGCTGATTTTCGTGAGGATGGGTAAGGCCCTTTTACACCCCTCGGTTTGTTTTATGGATTTTTAATAGGTCTGATTCAATTACTGGGATGTAATAAACCATGACTAATCATTCCTGGTTATATTTTATTACCTGATAAATAAAGTCAGTCTTTTTGTTACAGTGGACCCCCGAGTTTCGTAAGGTTCTTATTTCGTAAACATCGTGTTTTGTAAGCTTTTTACAATTTCGAGAATCGTAAAAGGCTCGTGTTTCGTAACGTATTAGACCTGTCCGCCTGCTCCGCGCCTGCATGGGACGCAGGACGCCGCCAGTGAAGCATTGTTTACCATTGAGAGAACATTACCTAGCGCGCTCTTTCAAGCATTCACACTACATTTGGTTGTTGTTGTTGTATGTTCGCCGGTACATCCGGCCCGGGTCTTCTCCAAATGGTGACCCGGCAACTACATTTGGTGTTTTTTTTGGTGCTTTAGTGATTGTCACTGTGAAATAAGTCACCATAGGTCCAAAGAAGCTTCCTAGTGGCACCCCTGTGGTAAAGAAAGTGAGGAACACCATCGAACTGAAGAAAGAGATTATAGAAAAATATGAGAGTGGCGTACGTCTGAGTGATCTTGCCAGGATGTACAACAAAACCCCTTCTACTATCAGCTCTATCCTGGCAAAGAGAAATGAGATCAAGGAAGCTAATGTTGCAAAAGGGGTTGATATGTTAACGAAAAATAGATCGAAAACAGTGGATGAGGTTGAGAAGTTGTTGTTGGTGTGGATCCATGAAAAACAGAGAGCGGGTGATAGTATTTCCATGGCGATAATTTGTGAAAGGCAAGGAAGTTGCACGCAGATCTTGTCAAGACAATGCCTGCAACCAGTGGTGAGACAAGTGATTTTAAAGCCAGCAAAGGCTGGTTTGACAGGTTTAAGAAACGTAGTGGCATACACAGTGTTGTGAGGCATGGTGAGGCAGCCAGCTCAGACAAACGTGCAGCTGAAAATTTGTGCAGGAATTCCAGGGTTCGTAGAGGCTGAACAATTCCTCCCCAACAAGTGTTTAACTGTGATGAAACAGGCCTGTTTTGGAAGAAAATGCCCAACAGGACCTACATTACTCAGGAGGAAAAGGCACAGCCAGGACACAAGCCTATGAAAGACAGGCTAACTCTCATGTTTTGTTCTAATGCTAGTGGGGATTTTAAAGTGAAGCCTTTACTGGTGTATCACTATGAAAATCCCAGACCCTTCAAGAATCACAGTGTTGACAAGAATAATTTGTGTGTGCATTGGAAGGCTAACACCAAGGCATGGGTCACTACGGAGATTTTCAAGGAATGGGTGACTGAAGTGTTTGGCCCTACTGTGAAGAAATACCTCTTGGAAAAGAAATTGCCACTCAAGTGCCTCCTGATATTGGACAATGCTCCTGCTCACCCTCACAACTTGCAAGAGTCTTTGTCTGACAAGTTTAATTTCATCAGAGTGAAGTTCTTGCCTCCTAACACCACTCCTCTCCTCCAGCCCATGGACCAGCAGGTCATTTCCAACTTCAAGAAACTGTACACCAAAGCACTGTTTGAAAAGTGCTTTGAAGTGACCTCAGACACTGAGTTGACCCTAAGAGAGTTCTGGAAAGATCACTTCAACATTGTGCAATGCATACGCCTTATAGGTAAGGCTTGGGAGGGAGTGACTTCCAGGACTTTGAACTCTGCTTGGAGACCATTGTGGCCAGGTTGTGTCCAAAAGAGGGATTTTGAAGGATTTGAGGCTGACCCTGACCTTGACCCTGACGACCCTGTGCCTGTTGTGGACTCTATTGTGGCATTGGGGAACAGCCTGGGGTTGGAGGTGAGTGGTGAGGATGCGGAAGAGTTGGTGGAGGCCCACAGGGTAGAGCTAACAACTGAAGAGCTGCAAGAGCTTCATCTGGAAAAGCAACAGACCACAGCTGAAGTTATTGCTTCAAAGGAGGAGGGTGAGAGACAGAAGGAGGTGCCCTCTTCAGTGCTTAAGGAGATGTGTACAAAGTGGAATGAGTTGCAGACATTTGTTGAAAGACACCACCCTGAGCAAGCTGAAATGAGCCTTCTGTGCAGCCACTTCAGTGACAGAGCCATGTCGCATTTCAAGAAAGTGTTAAAGGGTCGCCAGAAACAGAGGACTCTGGACAGTTACTTCACCAGGCAGGGGTCTGGTGACTCTCAAGCTGGTCCTAGTGGCATTAAAAGGCCTGCTACACTCCCTGCATGCCTGCTAAACTGTGTTTTTGTTGTACATCCTGACAAGCTCACCCACACGTACGCCACTCTCATATATTTCAACAATCTCCTTCTTCAGTTCGATGGTGTTCCTCACTCTCTTTACCACAGGGGTGCCACTAGGAAGTTTCTTTGGACCCATGGTGACTTATTTCACAGTGACAGTCACTAAATCACCAAAAAAGACACCAAATGTATTGTGAATGCTTGAAAGAGCGCACTGGGTATTGTTCACTCAAGTGTAAACAACGCTGGACTGGCGTCCTGGGAGGAGGTGCGCAAGCCCAGAGCGGGCAGACAGGTCTGGTACGTAACGTTAGCTGAGTAAATACCGCTAGCCGAAAAAAATATTGAACGTAAAAAGCAACCTTTAGCCGAAAATAACGTTATCTGGAATGAACGTTAGCCGGGGGTCCACTGTATATATATACAGTGGTACCTCGACTTACGATGGTCCCCAAACTCACCCTTTTATGTAAGTTTATTTTTTTAAATGCTTTTGTAAGTGTAATTTTGGGGGTCTAAAAGGACTAGTCTATTTTACAACATTTCTTAAGGAGATAAATTCGTTTGGTAATGGCACTTGAACAGCATTCTGGAATGAAAAAATATCGTAAGTCGAGGTACCACTGTATATATATATACAGTGGACCCCTGAGTTTCGTAAAAACTTCACTCCTGAAGTCTGCTCAAGCGCCATTACCGAACGAATTTAATCCCTTAAGGAAAAATGTCACTTAGGTTAGTCTACTTAAGACCCCCAAAAATACACTTCCACAAGCACTTTCAATACAGTGGACCCTCGGTTAACGAATACCCCGGAAATCGTGCAATTATGTAAGTATAATTTTGTAAGTTCTTGTGGAAGTGTATTTTTGGGGGTCTGAAATAGACTAACCTACGTGAAATTTTTCCTTAAGGGAGTAAATTCGTTCGGTAATGGCACTTGAGCAGACTTCAGGAGTGAAGTTTTTACGAAACTCGGGGGTCCACTGTATTATACTTACATAAATGTACGATTTCCGGGGTTTACGAAACTCGGGGGTCCACTGTATATATTGTTTTTCATTATTTTCCATGAATATTTTTTTGTGGAACGGATTAATTGTATTTACATTATTTGTTATGGGAAATAATGGTTCGAATTTCGTAAACTTCGTGTTAAGTAATAGCTCCTGGAACGGAATAATTACGATACTCTGGGGTCCACTGTAGTACAGTGGACCCCCGATGTTCGTCCTGCTCCAAACTCACCCTTTTATGTAAGTGTATTTTTTTAAATGCTTTTGTAAGTGTATTTTTGGGGGTCTAAAAGGACTAGTCTACTTTACACACACAACCTGCTCATATAAAAAAGAGAGGAGCTTATGACGACATTTCGGTCCGACTTGGAGCATTTACAAAGTCACACTAACACTTTGTAAATGGTCCAAGTTGGACCGAAACGTCGTCGTAAGCTCCTCTCTTTTTTATATGTGCGGGTTGTGTGTATATTGGTCCAGTCACGGTATTGTGCCTTTTTTGTTATTTAGTCTACTTTACATTATTCCTTATGGGAATAAATTCGTTTGGTAATGGCACTTGAACAGCATTCTGGAACGAAAAAATAACGAAAACCGGGGGTCCACTGTATACGATATTTAAAGTAGCCCAGAGAGATAAAATACACAAACAGCTCACTCATTATTTACCTTAAAATATGTGTAGTCTTAATGTTGGATGAGAGGTGAGTAGTATTTATTTGTAGGAAGTCAGTGTAGGTAGCCGGTAGGTGTGGCCAGGTTGGGCTACACCTACCGGCTACGTACAATTCGGCCCAGATCCATATTATTATCATCGACATACCTTGTTCACTGAATTTAATCGTTTCTAACAACTACCTTTAGATGCCATCATAAACAAAGGGAGAAGTAATGAATAATTCATGCCGATAATTGTAAACAAAAGCGGAGTGACTAGGCCAAATGCAGATTCATACATGTTTTCTTTGGTGCTGGACCAGAGAAAACGTAATGTTTTCCCTCCGCCCGGCATATAAACATAGCATGTTCATATACTATGTAACGTGTTTCTTATATAATTTTGAAGAAAATATCATAGATAGATTATTGAAAATTATATTAATGTAAAATAAGACATTTAATGTGCCCAAGAGTGATTATTATTAGTATACATTGGACCCCCGAAAATCGGCTGGTCTGATTATCGGCTGGCTCAATTTTCGATTGCTTTTTTCGGCCCAATTTTTCCCCAATTATCGGCCGTTCCCCAATTATCGGCCCACTTACCAGACCTGTCCGCTTCCCTGCGCAGGCGCCGTGAGCCAGTCTAGCTTTGTTTACCATTGAGTGAACATTACCCAGCATGCTCATTCAAACATTTCACAATAAATTTATTGTGTTTATTACTTGTTTAGTGATTGTCACTGTGAAATAAGTCACCCTGGGTCCAAAGAAGCTTCCTAGTGGCACCCCTGTGGTAAAGAACACCATCGAACTGAAGAAAGAGATAGTAGAAAAATATGAGAAGATTTGTTCAAAATGGAATGATGTGTAAAGTTTTGTTGAAAAATACCACCCTGAGCAAGCTGAAATAAGCCATCTCTGCAACAAATTCAGTGACAGAGCCATATTGCACTCCAGGAACATGTTAAAGAGGCGCCAGAAACAGAGCACTCTTGACAGTTATTCTGTGCAACAGGGGTCTAGTGACTCTCAAGCTGGTCCTAGTGGCATTAAAAGACAAAGAAGGGAAGTAACCCCAGAGAGGGACTTGTTACCTGAAGTCCTTTTGGAGGGGGATTCTCTTCCTAACACTAAGCCCTCCCTCACTCCTCCTCCCTATCTTCCGGATGCCAGCAAGTCTCTTCAATAAAGATAAGTTAATGTTATTTTAAATGTAAAATTATTGTGTGTTGTTATTGTTTTTGTGTACAGTAGAACGTCATTTAGCACAATAGTTACGTTCCTGAAAAAGTCGTGTTAGATAATTTTGTGTTAAATAATTAAAAGAACTAATAGGAAAAATAGGGTTACGTTCCTGGGAGTCCCCAAAAAGCCAAACAAGTTTCTTTTAGACCAACAGATCTTACAAAAATAAAAGTGAATATGTAATTGTAGTTCATTATCGTGATGTATTATGTTGTTTTACTGCTTAAGACTACAAATGTAATAGAAATAATAGTATTTACCTTAAATTGTGGGTGCTGGTGTTTGTGGATGATTGTGAAGAGTGGAGAGTTATGCTGTGGCCCTACTGGGCTGAGGTGGATAGTAGAAGTTCTTGAACTGAAGTCGATGGTTGAACTGAGTGTCTAACTTTAAGTCAGTCAAGTCAGTCAGTCATTCAGTAAGTCAGTCAAGCCATTCAGTAAATCAGTCAAGTCATTCAGTAAGTCAGTCAAGTCATTCAGTAAGTCAGTCAAGTCATTCAGTAAGTCAGTCAAGTCATTCAGTAAGTCAGTCAAGTCATTCAGTAAGTCAGTCAAGTCAGTCAGTAAGTCAGTCAAGTCATTCAGTCAGTTATTCAGTCAGTCAAGTCAGTCAGTCATTCAGTCAGTCAAGTCAGTCAGTCAGTCATTCAGTCAGTCAAGTCAGTCAGTCACACAAACTTATGTTTACATCTTTTTATGTGTACAAAGTAACACTTCATTACGGCCACGGGTTATGTCTTCTCTAATATCTTTGTTTTCTTCGTTAATTCAAGATCAAAACACAATTCACTCTTATTCTTCACAAACACAGCTGGCTTGTAGCCAGGACTTCTTGACGCGTATGAAATACGTACGAATGCTGGGATGGTGGGGTCCGTGGTGGCTGGGTAAGGCGGGTGGTGTCTGCTGAACCACAACAAGACTGCTTGTGAGAATGGTTATTTGTTTTTCCTTCCCACAAACTGTAAGTAAGTTTATTCAGGTATACACAGATACAGTTACGAAGATTATCATACATAGCAGCATGTGTGTAGAGAACCTAGGATAACCCAAAAAAGTCAGAGTGACTTAGTATTTCCATTGACTGACTTGGGTTATCCTAGATTCTCTACACATATGCTGCTATGTATCATAATGTATGTAACTGTACTCACCTAATTGTGGTTGCAGGGGTCAAGACTCAGCTCCTGGCCCCGTGTATCTGAATAAACTTAGAGTTTGCAGGAAGGAAAAACAAATTCCCTTTTCCTCAAAGCATGAGGATTCTTAGGCAGTAAATAACTATGGGCTTACACTTGAAATCACCTGATGCATTACCGAAAAGGAGCAAGGTGAAGCGATCCTTTGCTGTCTTGAAGCCTGATGCACTTTTCTCTTGCTGACTGATATAAGTTCGTGTTGGCATTGTCTTCCAGAAAACACTTGTCTCGTCAGCATTAAACACTTGATGTGGCTCATAGCCACCCTTAGTAGGACCCCCACTGACTCAATGGTTTAACCCACCGCGGGCGACCGCGCGCTCAAAATTTTTCCCTTCCCACCGAACCGTGTAATATCATCTTTACGTCGTGTAAGATGATAATGTGTCGCAAATCTTAAATCGTACAATACCCGTAACGTGCAACATAATCTCGTGCTAAATGATGTTCTACTGTATGTAAAACTATAGTTAATCTTTAAAAAATGTATTTTTTGTGAATATTTTTGGGTGTCTGGAACGGATTAATTGTATTTACATTATTTTTTATGGGAAATAATGGTTCAGATATCGGCCAGTTCGATTTTAGGCCTAGCTCCTGGAATGAATTACGGCTGATTTTCGGGGGTCCACTGTATTACATAATGTTTTCCCTCTCCCCGGCAACCACACATCCATAGCATATAAACATAGCATGTTTATATGCTAAGTAACACGTTTCTTATATAATTTTGAAGAAAATATCATAGATGGATTAATTAAAATGTTTATATTGATGTAAAATAAGACATTTAATGTGCCCAAGAGTGATTATTATTATGTACTATTAGTATTACTATGGCATTAAGACTAGAGGGACACTCTTAGTGATTTTAATGTGTACCTACATGCCAGCACAGTGTGTAGGTATTTTTAGGTACAGGTACACAAGTATTATCAGAACACATATAAAATATGCAATAACTTTAAAACACATTAGTATTTCTAGGGCACACAGGCATAGATGCGCAGGGTACACAGGCAAAATTAGGTGAGTACACTGCACACACTAAACACTCGTATGTAACACAGCCACACCCTCCCCCAGCCACAACCACACACATACCCAACACACACACACACTGGTGGCAAAAGCTCTCACTTCACGCACGGAGGGCCCAGGTTCGATTCCCGGCGGGGCGGAAACATTTCGAATTGTTTCCTTACACACACACATACAACAGGCCTAGTGTCTAATCGACATGTGCCTAGGATGAAAATGGTAACTAATTTGAAATTTTGGAAAGTTTCCAGACATAATATAGAGATGTGCTCAATGAGATTGTAAACAAACTGGGTGGCGATCGCCGTATTAGAAAGACAGGTTGCCGTATAGAGTTTTAGTCATAATTTGAAAGCCGTATTAGCGGAGCGCCGCATGGCAAAACGATGTAAAGCAGGGCCCTACTGTAGTATTTATTATAAGAGGTCAGTTGTGGTAAGTATGGCTATCCCACCCACACATAATATACATTTAAAGCGCCCTAGAGCAATAAAATGCATATACATTACACTCATTACTTACCTTAACTCCTAAACGATTCAAACGTATATATACGTTAGTACCGCTACTCCCCCAAACGTATATTTAAGTTTTATTTTTCCTGCCTCCAAATTTGGTACAATTGGGTCTTATCCCTTGGTGTACACTGTATTAAAAAAATTTGGGACCATTTAGTACCTTGTGGGAGCACCAGTTCAAATGATCGCCAGCTAGAGCTAACAGCGCGGCAAACACCTGGGATTCACTAATTTCATGTTGTATTAACTCTCCCATTTTAAGGGGAAAGTGATGTTGACCCCCAAGTTTAGAGGCTCAGAGGTGGATGTGGCCATATGTGGTCGAGGAAATATCAAAACCCTTGATAATAACCCATGTGCAACATTTGTGCAACATCCTTTCAGAATGTCTTATAACCTATGCCTGTCTATCTTTGTCTGTCTGTCTCTGTCTCTGTCTCTGTCTATCTGTCTCGTCTCTGTCTCTGTCTATCTGTCTCTGCTCTGTCTCTGTCTTGTCTCTGTCTCTGTCTATCTGTCTCTGTCTATCTGTCTCTGTCTATCTGTCTCTGTCTCTGTCTATCTGTCTCTGTCTATCTGTCTCTGTCTATCTGTCTCTGTCTATCTGTCTCTGTCTATCTGTCTCTGTCTATCTGTCTCTGTCTATCTGTCTCTGTCTATCTGTCTCTGTCTATCTGTCTCTGTCTATCTGTCTCTGTCTATCTGTCTCTGTCTATCTGTCTCTGTCTATCTGTCTCTGTCTATCTGTCTCTGTCTATCTGTCTCTGTCTATCTGTCTCTGTCTATCTGTCTCTGTCATCTGTCTCTGTCTATCTGTCTCTGTCTATCTGTCTCTGTCTATCTGTCTCTGTCTATCTGTCTCTGTCTATCTGTCTCTGTCTATCTGTCTCTGTCTATCTGTCTCTGTCTATCTGTCTCTGTCTATCTGTCTCTGTCTATCTGTCTCTGTCTATCTGTCTCTGTCTATCTGTCTCTGTCTATCTGTCTCTGTCTATCTGTCTCTGTCTATCTGTCTCTGTCTATCTGTCTCTGTCTATCTGTCTCTGTCTATCTGTCTCTGTCTATCTGTCTCTGTCTATCTGTCTCTGTCTATCTGTCTCTGTCTATCTGTCTCTGTCTATCTGTCTCTGTCTATCTGTCTCTGTCTATCTGTCTCTGTCTATCTGTCTCTGTCTATCTGTCTCTGTCTATCTGTCTCTGTCTATCTGTCTCTGTCTATCTGTCTCTGTCTATCTGTCTCTGTCTATCTGTCTCTGTCTATCTGTCTCTGTCTATCTGTCTCTGTCTATCTGTCTCTGTCTCTATGCCTACACAGATGACAGCAAGGAAATGAGTGAGATACCAAAGTCCCAGTATGACTCAGTTTTTAGCGAGCCGCTAACCAGACTGAAAGTCGAAGACCTAAATTAATTTTTTATGAGAGTGCCACAGAACTTGATGGACGCAAACCTATCTGACATTATCCTGACGCCAAATGACTTCGAAGAGGCGATAAATGACATGCCCATGCACTCCGCCCCAGGCCCAGACTCATGGAACTCCGTGTTCATCAAGAACTGCAAGAAGCCCCTATCACGTGCTTTTAACCCTTAAACTGTCCACACGTAGATATACGTTCACTCGCGAAAGTGACCGAATATTTAAAAAAAAAAAATCGGTTTTTTTTTCTTAAAATGAAGAGCACATTTTTATAAATAGGATAGGCTAAAAAAAACATTTTAGGGCCAGTACTTACCGAGATATAAGCCCGTGAAGTTGGTGCTAAATGATGTGGTGTCGGCAACATGGAGCACTGCCGCTTGCAGAAACAAGAAACATTTATCGTTTTTTTCCATTTTTTTCCCATTTTCTGTTGTTTTCATGCTATGATAATAATGTTTTGATGCAGATCTATTCATTTCATTGCCAATTCTTGTTTAGACACAAATGTTTGTTACTGAATTAGTAATCATACTGTCACAAACACACATGTTCACACTGATAAATAAATTTGTACACCTGGTTCAATCACTTACTATTGTTTACATATATATACAAGGTATTTACAGGTCCTATTTATGTTTCTAGAAGTCCACCACTGTATGATACTCGAAGAAGCATGGATTCATACAGAGTGCCACTCCACATTGCTGACACATGAATCGTGTGTCTTTTCGCACTTGGGGTCGCTGTGTACTGTAAGCACACACAACACACTTTTTCTGAGAGTACTTCTTCTTTGGAGTAGATGGTAATGGTATCAGGCAGTGACAGTTAGGGATTATTCGGTTGGGGACTTCCCCCTCTGGTTGTGGAGTGACAGGTCGCTGTTGTGGAGTGACAGGTCGCTGTTGTGGGGTGACAGGTCACTGTGGAGTGGCAGGTATAGGTGTGGTACCATACTTTCTCCCTATCTGCTTGATGACATTTAGGGTGAATTCTGCATATCGTTGTCGCTTCCCAGTCTTTATTTCATACATGTTGAAGGCATTGAGCATTGCAATGTCAACAAGGTGGAAAAATACTTTTATATACCACTTGCGACTCCTACGCACACAGTCAACAAAGCCTATCATCATGTCACACTTGTCGGCTAGTCGCATATTGTTTGTATAGTCGATGACAACAGCTGGCTTTTCAATAGGTTGATTGTTGAGCTTGCTCAGTCTGTCTGTTTGTACCATCTCGTTTCTGTGGATGGTTGACAGCAATGTCACGTCCCTTTTGTCATGCCATGACAGTGCCATGATGTCATTGGCATGAAACGCCTGCACTACACTTCCTCCAGTGAACTTTGGCATGTGTTTTCTATTTCTTCTCACTGTTCCACATATATCAGTATTGTTCACACGTAGGAAATCAGCAAGCATAGGGCTTGTGTACCAGTTGTCTGTGAACAATGTATTGCCCTTGCCAAGGTATGGCTGCATCATCTTGCAAACAACATCACCAGAAATACCCAACATGCGCCTGGTATCATCAAGTATATTTTTACCTGTGTAGATAATGACATCCAACACAAGACCAGTCTCACAGTCACACATAACAAACAGTTTTATACCAAAGCGATTACGTTTGCTTGGTATATATTGTTTGAATGACAGTCGTCCCTTGAACAGAATCAAGGACTCGTCAACAACAATGTTCTTGAATGGATAAAAGTAGGCACTGAATTTTTGCTTGAGATACATAAACAATTCCCGGATTTTGTAGAGGAGGTCATTTCGGTTTGGTGTATTCCTATCTGAGAAGTGCAACATTCTCAGCAACAGAAGGAATCTGTTGCAGGGAAGGAGGTCACGGAAGACTGGAGTGCTAATGAAGTGGTCTGTGGACCAGTAGTTTGCTATATTGTTCTTATATGTGTGTGGCATAAGCATGACAGTGCCAAGGAATAAATACATTTCAGCCACAGTTGTATCTTTCCACCTGCGCAGCCGTGACGATTCTGAAAAATCTGCATGGTCCATTGTATACTGGTAGTAAAGGTTGGTCTGAGTAACAATCAGGTTCATTATTGGCTCATCAAAGTATAGTTGAAAATAGTCTAACTCTGTAGACTCATTTGTGATGGGACAGTGTGGCATGATGCCACTTCCACTGCCATCAAAATTGAAAGCATGTGGCACGAATAGTGTATGTTCAGTCCACTTCCATTCACGATCAGATGGTGCAGGGTGGACCTGTGGCATGGGACGTGGGGGAGCAGGAGGGACGGGAGTGGGGCCAGCACATGATTGAGAGGGTGCCTCATGGTCCTTTGTCTGTCCACACACCGCGCCACGAGGTCCAGGCACCATGCCACCCACCACCTCTTCCTCCATCCCAGCATACTCTCCTTCATTATCACTTTCACTATCAGTGGCTGGGGTTTTGGATCGTGAACTGCCACGACCCTTGCCTCTGACTGCATATGGCACACTGCCTGAACGTAGGTAATGACGCCCATAAGTACGTTTCACTGGGGAATAATGATGATCACTGTCACTCGACGAATCGTCTATGGGCATAAAATCGATTTCATCATCGTCACTTATATCACCTTCACTATCATAACACATGGAAAATTATAATTTCCTCTTGCGGAGCTGCCTTTGGGTAGTAACACTAGCAACCCCAGAGGTGCTGGGCTGAGGGTCTGTGGCCACACTGGCCACACCAGATGTGCTGGGCTGAGGGTCTGGTATGGCCACACTGTCCACACTAGCCACCCCAGAGGTGATGGGCTGAGGGTCATCTGGGTTGTCATCAATAGTTTCACTAATTCCTTGATTATTAGTGGCTATATCACTGTCAAATCCACTAAGCTCGCGTTCTCTATCACTTTCCAAGAATAGTAGAGTGTTAATACGACGAGGCGTGAGTGAATCATGGGGGTGTGCCATGATGTTGACCCAAGATGGAGCTGAAACTAACTGGGGCTACCATGCGGTACCCTGGTGTCCCCAATTTTTTTCATACTGCGCACACTGAGGGCGAAGACCCATTCTCTCATGTCTAGGCGACTTAGGCCTATCGCGCTAAATTTGAACGAATGTAAAATAAAACGTAGATATACGTTCGGTCACTTTCGCGAGTGAACGTATATCTACATGTGGACAGTTTAAGGGTTAACATCCTATGGAGAGGGAGCATGGACACTGGGGTCGTCCCGCAGTTACTAAAAACAACAGACATAGCCCCACTCCACAAAGGGGGCAGTAAAGCATTGGCAAAGAACTACAGACCAATAGCACTAACATCCCATATCATAAAAATCTTTGAAAGGGTTCTAAGAAGCAAGATTGCCACTCATCTAGATACCCATCAAATACACAACCCAGGGCAGCATGGGTTTAGAGCAGGTCACTCCTGTCTGTCATAACTACTCGACCACTACAACAGGGTCCAGGATGCTCTAGAAGACAAACAGAATGCAGATGTTATATACACAGACTTTGCAAAAGTCTTTGACAAGTGTGACCATGGTGTAATTGCACACAAAATGCGTGATAAAGGAATAACAGGAAAAGTTGGTAAATGGATCTATAATTTTTTAACAAATAGAACACAAAGAGTAGTAGTCAACAGTGTAAAGTCTGAGGTGGCTACGGTGAAAAGCTCTGTTCCACAAGGCACAGTACTCACTCCCATCTTGTTCCTCATCCTCATATCGGACATAGACAGGGATATAAACCACAGTGCCATGTCCTCCTTTGCTGATGACACCCGAATCTGCATGACAGTGTCCACCATTGAAGCCACTGCAAGACTCCAAGCAGACATCAACCAAATCTTTAAATGGGCTGCAGAAAACAATATGAAGTTCAATGATGAGAAATTTCAATTACAGTGGACCCCCGAGTTTCGTAAAAACTTCACTCCTGAAGTCTGCTCAAGTGCCAATACCGAACGAATTTACTCCCTTAAGGAAAAATTTCACGTAGGTTAGTCTATTTCAGACCCCCAAAAATACACTTCCACAAGAACTTACAAAATTATACTTACATAATTGCACGATTTCCGGGGTATTCGTTAACCGAGGGTCCACTGTACTCTGATATGGAAAACGTGAGGAAATTAAAATTTCATCGGAGTACAAAACAAACTCCAACCACACAATAGAGCAAAAAACTAATGTCAAAGGCCTGGGAGTGATCATGTCAGAGGATCTCACCTTCAAGGACCATAACACTGTAGCAATCGCATCTGCTAGAAAAATGACAGGATGGATAATGAGAACCTTCAAAACCAGGGATGCCAAGCCCATGATGACACTTTTCAGGTCACTTGTTCTATCTAGGCTGGAATATTGCTGCACACTAACTGCACCTTTCAAGGCAGGTGAAATTGCTGAACTAGAAAATGTGCAGAGAACCTTCACAGCACGCATAACTGCGATAAACCACCTCAATTACTGGGAATGCTTGAAGTTCCTAAACCTGTACTCCCTAGAATGCAGGCGAGAGAGATACATTATTATATACACTTGGAAAATCCTAGAGGGATTAGTACCAAACTTGCACCGAGAGTCACTCCCTATGAACGCAAAAGACTCGGAAGACGATGCAACATTTCCCCAATGAAAAGCAGGGATGCCACTAGCACGTTGAGAGACAACATAATAAGTGTCAGGGGCCCAAGACTGTTCAACTGCCACCCAGCGTACTTAAGGGGGATTACCAATAGACCCCTGGCTGTCTTCAAGTAGGCACTGGACAGGCACCTAAAGTCAGTGCCTGACCAGCCGGGCTGTGGTTCGTACGTCAGCTTGCGTGCAACCAGCAGTAACAGCCTGGTTGATCAGGCTCTGATTCACCATGGGGCTGCGGGGGCGTTGACCCCCGGAACTCTCTCCAGGTAAACTCCAGGTCTATTTGTCTCTGTCTATCTCTTTCTCTGTCTATCTCTTTCTCTGTCTATATCTTTCTCTGTCTATCTCTTTCTCTAAAACTCTGTCTATCTCTTTCTCTCAGACTCTGTCTATCTCTTTCTCTCAGACTCTGTCTATCTCTTTCTCTCAGACTCTGTCTATCTCTTTCTCTCAGACTCTGTCTATCTCTTTCTCTCAGACTCTGTCTATCTCTTTCTCTCAGACTCTGTCTATCTCTTTCTCTCAGACTCTGTCTATCTCTTTCTCTCAGACTCTGCCTATCTCTTTCTCTCAGACTCTGTCTATCTCTTTCTCTCAGACTCTGTCTATCTCTTTCTCTCAGACTCTTTCTATCTCTGTCTCACAGGTACACAAATACAATTATACATAGTGTAAATTTCCTAGGATAACCCAAAAAATCCAGACAAAATGCTATATTCTACTTGTAGATATAATGTGTAAACATGACTGGCAATATGTATTTACACTTGCTCAGAACCAGACATGTTGGTTCAGGAGTTGATCTCTCTGAGACAGGAGAGCTAGACACTAGATGGACACACAGATAGACAGAGAGCTTGACAGACATACACACAGACAGAGAGCTTGACAGACAGATATGTTTGTGTAACAGTGAAAACAGAGGGGGATGCTCATCAAATGTCACCACTTATCTTGTCTTATCACTGTCAGTAGTGGACTGACTTGTCTTACATCATGCTTCAAGGGAACTTATTATTCTTATTCTTCTTATTATTTTTATTATTATTATTTCTATTATTATTATTATTATTATATACTCCCAAGTATCCAAAACATTGCTGGGACCTATAAATACTTTGTATATATTCCCAGACAATAGTAAATGACCAAGGCAGATGTAAATGTCCAAATGTCAGCGTGTTTGTGGCAATTTGAGTACAATTTCAGTACCTAATATTAGTGTTAGAACAAAGAACTACTATAAATTGTAATTATTAGAACATAAAAATTATATAAAATAATATAAAAACGAGAAAAAAAGGTATATCGGAAACACTTCTGGAAGCGGCAGGACTCTATGTTGCCGTCAGGTGAGCATCCAGTGCCAACTTCTTGGCCTCATATCTCGGTAAGTACTGACTCTAAAAAAAATATTTTTTATCCTATAACACTTAGAAAAATGTGCTCTTTATTTCTATAAAAAAAACGATTTTTTTTTTTCAAAATATTCGGGGCACTGGGGTAGTGAACATATACATATATACGTTTGGATCATTTACGGGTTAAAGTATCTGCAGTTTTAATGGAGGGTGAGTAAAAGAGATAAAACGAATAAACGAGAGAGAGAGAATGAGTAAATGAGAAAAGACAGATGTGTAGTATGTAAACAAGCAGACAAACGTGTCTGGTTATGGTTGATACACGTTCATTCCCATGTTTGTGAAGCTTATACCATAATACAAACACCTTACACCTTAATGATGCTCAGAGTGAAGGCATATGAAAGGAATAATTTTCTATAGTTATTCCTAGTACAGTACAGTGGAACCCCGAGTTTCGGCCATAATTCGATCCAGGAGGCTGGTTAAGTGCTGTTACCGAATGAATTTGTTCCCATAAGGAATAATGTAAATTAGATTAGTCTGTTTCAGACCCCCAAAAATACACTTACAAAAGCAATTGCAATAATACACTTACATAATTGTTCAAGTTGGGAGGTGGCCGAAACTTGGGGTACCACTGTAATACTATTGTGTACACATTTTATTTGATGTTGAATCTGTGCATGGGGATCAACATTAAATCACCTAAGACCACTCATAACCCAGCAAAAGGCTGCAGTCAGAATGATAACAAATTCCCACTCTAGACAGCATACTCCACCAATATTCAAAAGCCTAAAACTACTCACCATAAAGAACATTCACACTTATTCTTGTGCTTACTACATACATAGAACTCTACATTCTAATATAAACCCTACGCTCAAAATTCTCCTCACCAACTTTAATAGGACCCATGACCACAACACAAGATACAGATCACTTTTTGATGTACCCCGTGTCCACAGCAACCTATGTAAGAATTCTATGCACATAAAGGGCCCCAGAATCTGGAACTCATTACCAGGAAATGCTAAAATAACCTTGTCTGAAAATCAATTTAAGACTCTTCTCAAAAACCACCTACTCACCCTAAACTAAATACAGTGGTACCTCGACTTACGATATTAATCCGTCAGAGAGGGCATATCTTAAGGCGAAACAATCGTTACTCGAATCAATTTTCCCCATAAGAAATAATGGAAATAAATTTAATCCGTCCAAGACTTCCAAAAGTAGTTAAATAAAATATTTTTTAGAACTTTTGGACATTAAATAATACACAATTTAATGAAGAATACCTAAATACATATGTAAATATTGAACAATAACATGTCACTTACATTTATTGAAGAGTTGTTGATGTGTGGAGGACGGGAGGAGGGGAGAAGGTGGAGTAGTATGCTAGTGTTTGGAAGGGGAATCCCCTTCCATTAACACTGCAGGTGGTAAGTTCTTTTCTGGGGTTACTTCCCTTTTTCTTTGAATGCCACTAGGACCAGCTTGAGAGTCACTGGACCTCTTTCTAACAATAAATTTGTCCAGGGGGCTCTGTGTCTGGCGATTCTTTAACACATCCC
>WNWK01020013.1:0-36672 GCA_009830355.1 Cherax destructor | reverse complement strand
TCTGTAACAGTCCTTCTATGTATTGTTGTAGCCCATATCTCCCGTCCACCTCCTCTTTACCGTTACGTTGATAAAACCTCCGAATTCGCGATTTTCCCACTGACACCCACCAACCCACCAGGTCTTCCACCCGACACCCCGTCTCCCATAACCTATCCCACCAACCCGCAAACTCCACCCTTTTATCCCCACCCAATAACAACCTAACATTTAGTTTCCAATAACCCCTATACCACTTCGCTACTCCCAACCAGTCCACCTCCACTAACACTTCCCTGTGGTCAGAGAAACCCACATCCAAAGAACTAACCCTACCCACCACCACAGCCCCAGAACATAAATCCTATCTAACCTAGCCCCATAACCTCTCCTAACAAAAGTAAGCTCCCCCATACCTCCAACTCCCACTACTTCCCCCAACCCCGCACTTCGTAACAAATCCCTCAGTTTGATCAACACCCCCCTCCTCTGGGCTCTACGTCCCTCTCCCGAATGACACAATTAAAATCTCCCCCAACAAGTGTTACCCCAGGCAAACCCCTGAAAGCATAAATCATCACATCCCTAACAAAATCTGCCTTCACTCTCCTAGACTGTTCAGCCAGCATATATACTCCTAAGAAACAAACTCTCACCCCACCCCACTCTCCCTCTACCCGCACTATCCTCTCCCCTCCACACTCCTCCCAGAGCAGCCAGTCACATCTTTCATCACTATCACGGATTTTTTCTCTGTCACCTCCTGCTATGATGCAGAGACTAGCTACATTCATTAATTATACGTTGTTGTACCTTCATAATAAATTTACGATTTAGTTTATTTCTATGAGTTTTCCTTACATTTGTTTTCATTCAGTTTTTAAAGAATACTGAGTACCTGGGAAAAGATTGTTAATGAAAGTGACAACTCATGGTATAGGGGGTAAAGATAAGACAACAGTACGTAAGAAGTGCGCAATAAGGGTAACAGATTGCTTGGATTTATATCAAGCTGTATAAGTCACAGGCGTCCTAAGTTATTTTATAGCTCTTGACATCACCAGTGAGATACAAATGCTTTAACAACATCTTGGAATATACAGGAAATGCCAGCTCAAATCGATGTTATTTTGATACTCCTTCGAGAAAAAATGTAGAAATAATGGATTCAAATAGGATGTCTAAATTTAGAAAATAATGTTTTGAGAATAGAGTAGTCGATGAGTGGAACAGTCTGCATAATAGTCTTAGAAGCAGAAACCTTAAAGAGCTTTAAAAACAGGTTGGACAAATATGAATGTGATGAGGGATGGCTTTGATTGGGACCAGCCACTCATTAGGACCAGCCACTCATAAGGAGTCGACTAGAAGCAAACTTGTTTTTTGCGAATAACTAGTTTAATGAACACTTGTCAATGCTCAATAATAATCCACAGGAAAAAAGAAACTCAAAAGATTAATTGATCTTTATATTTCTGAGTTTCTTTGGTACCTTTGATATGTTTTACAGTTATGTGGTGATAATGGTTGTATTTGAGAAGGACCTACCAAGTATGGGCAACAAGGTACCTCCCATCCCTACGTCCCACCTCATCACTGGTGACTATAAAAAGACCTTGTAGTAGCGTTTCTCAAACAGAAGCTCAGCAAGATTCTTATCCGCTGGAGGTGATCTAAGCAGCTATTGAAAAATGGAGATTTTATTGTATGTTGTTTTTTTGAGTGTCCCGTTAGTGTCCGGACATTACTATAAAGAGACAATCTGTTCACCGATCACGCTGTACGTCCCTGCTACCAGCACTGTCTTCGACACTCTCAATAAATATGCCACCTCCTCATTGGTGCAAAGTGACTACCAAGAAGTTGCAATTGACATTCCTTATTTTGAACGTTCGGTCTACGTTGACAAGGTTGCAATAACTGTCTTTTCTGATCCAAAGATTCTGACACAGACCGTATACTTAACCTTTGTTAAATTAGACACATATGCAACACTTGGTATCTTTATTAGAAACGTTTGCCACACAGTGGCTTCATCAGTCAATACAAAGTAGAAGGTGTAAGGAGAGGAGTTTGAGGTTATCAGTCCCTCGGCCTGGAGTCGTGTGTTCAGTCCATCTAACAAGATTGATGGACTGAACACATCGACTCAGCCGAGGACTGATAACCTCAAGACTCCTCTCTTACACCTTCTACTTTGTATTGACTGATGAAGCACTGTGGGCGAAACTTTCCCAATAAAGATACCCAAGTGTTCATATGTGTCTAATTTAACATTGTCGGTTCTCTGAACCATTCATCTACATACTTAACCTTTACTGACTACCAGAAAAAGGAAGAGATTCTTCGACAAACAAAGCTTGAAACCCAGTCTATTTACGTCTCCCTAACAAAAGTGATCACCGATGTCTCCACCATCACTCAGACAGCCCTTCATCCACACAGGATCACAGAAACTTCGACCCACGTCGTTCTGGAAACTACATTCAATAATAGGACCATCACGGAAACAAGATCTGAATATTTCACAGAGACAATACAGGTAACATCCATCCACACCAAGCAGCAGACGGTTGCGCCCCTAGTAACACACACAGTGACCACTTCTGCAGAGCAGCCAGTCACATCTTTCATCACTATCACGGATTTTTTCTCTGTCACCTCCTGCTATGATGCAGAGACTAGCTACATTCATTAATTATACGTTGTTGTACCTTCATAATAAATTTACGATTTAGTTTATTTCTATGAGTTTTCCTTACATTTGTTTTCATTCAGTTTTTAAAGAATACTGAGTACCTGGGAAAAGATTGTTAATGAAAGTGACAACTCATGGTATAGGGGGTAAAGATAAGACAACAGTACGTAAGAAGTGCGCAATAAGGGTAACAGATTGCTTGGATTTATATCAAGCTGTATAAGTCACAGGCGTCCTAAGTTATTTTATAGCTCTTGACATCACCAGTGAGATACAAATGCTTTAACAACATCTTGGAATATACAGGAAATGCCAGCTCAAATCGATGTTATTTTGATACTCCTTCGAGAAAAAATGTAGAAATAATGGATTCAAATAGGATGTCTAAATTTAGAAAATAATGTTTTGAGAATAGAGTAGTCGATGAGTGGAACAGTCTGCATAATAGTCTTAGAAGCAGAAACCTTAAAGAGCTTTAAAAACAGGTTGGACAAATATGAATGTGATGAGGGATGGCTTTGATTGGGACCAGCCACTCATTAGGACCAGCCACTCATAAGGAGTCGACTAGAAGCAAACTTGTTTTTTGCGAATAACTAGTTTAATGAACACTTGTCAATGCTCAATAATAATCCACAGGAAAAAAGAAACTCAAAAGATTAATTGATCTTTATATTTCTGAGTTTCTTTGGTACCTTTGATATGTTTTACAGTTATGTGGTGATAATGGTTGTATTTGAGAAGGACCTACCAAGTATGGGCAACAAGGTACCTCCCATCCCTACGTCCCACCTCATCACTGGTGACTATAAAAAGACCTTGTAGTAGCGTTTCTCAAACAGAAGCTCAGCAAGATTCTTATCCGCTGGAGGTGATCTAAGCAGCTATTGAAAAATGGAGATTTTATTGTATGTTGTTTTTTTGAGTGTCCCGTTAGTGTCCGGGCATTACTATAAAGAGACAATCTGTTCACCGATCACGCTGTACGTCCCTGCTACCAGCACTGTCTTCGACACTCTCAATAAATATGCCACCTCCTCATTGGTGCAAAGTGACTACCAAGAAGTTGCAATTGACATTCCTTATTTTGAACGTTCGGTCTACGTTGACAAGGTTGCAATAACTGTCTTTTCTGATCCAAAGATTCTGACACAGACCGTATACTTAACCTTTACTGACTACCAGAAAAAGGAAGAGATTCTTCGACAAACAAAGCTTGAAACCCAGTCTATTTACGTCTCCCTAACAAAAGTGATCACCGATGTCTCCACCATCACTCAGACAGCCCTTCATCCACACAGGATCACAGAAACTTCGACCCACGTCGTTCTGGAAACTACATTCAATAATAGGACCATCACGGAAACAAGATCTGAATATTTCACAGAGACAATACAGGTAACATCCATCCACACCAAGCAGCAGACGGTTGCGCCCCTAGTAACACACACAGTGACCACTTCTGCAGAGCAGCCAGTCACATCTTTCATCACTATCACGGATTTTTTCTCTGTCACCTCCTGCTATGACTTGTCCCCTGCTTTAAAAATAGGAATTACATTAGCCATCTTCCACATATCAGACACTACACCTGTTTGAAGAGAAAAATTAAAAATGTTAGATATTGGTTACAGAGTTCCATTTTGCATTCCTTAAGAACCCTTGCAAAAGCTCATCAGGACCCGGCGATTTATTTTGTTTCAGTCGGTCCAGCTGTTTCATAATCATTTCGCTAGTGACTGTGATATTACATAATTTATCTTCTTCTGGGCCTCTGTAAAAATTAATTACTGGGATATTATTAATGTCTTCCTGTGTGAAAACCGAGATAAAATAATTATTAAAAATAGAGCACATATCATTCTCCTTGTCAGTAAGATGCCCAAAGTTATTTTTAAGGGACCTATCTTATCCCTAACTTTGTTCTATAAACCTGGAAAACTTTTGGGTTAGTTTTTGAATCCTAGCAACTTTAATTTCATAGTCCCGTTTAGCTTTTCTTATTCCCTTTTAACGTCCCTCTTAATGTCAGTATACTGATTTATAAGATGACCCTCACCTCTTTTTATGCGCCTATAAATTCTTTCTTCTGCCCTAAAAGATATTTGAGCCTATTATTCATCCATTTTGGGTCATTTCTACTTGATCTAATTTCTTTATACGGGATAAATGTTCTTTGGGCAGCCTGTATAGTGTTAAGAAAACTGTCATATTGATACCTCTCTTCTTACCCCAGTCCACAGTTGATAAGTGTTCTCTAAGTCCATTATAATCTGCTAAGGAAAATCTGGGACCATTACTGAATTATCCCTACTATCATACATCCATTCAATGCTAAAGGTGTGTTAAATCAGACACATATGCAACACTTGGGTATCTCAATAAAGATACCCAAGTGTTGCATATGTGTCTAATTTAACAACTTGTCGGTTCTCTGAACCATTCATCTACAAATGCTAAAGGTGGTCGCTTGAGCCGAGTTCCTCTGTAATTTCTAAATTATTAACAAGGGTTTCCTTGCTTGCCAGAACAAGTTAAGTAGGTTATTTCCCTTGTAGGTTCTGTTACAACTGCTTCAAAAGCAATCCTGAACTACTTCTAAAAAGTCGTTAGATTCTAAATTCCCTGTCATGAAATTCCAATCCAATCTGACTAAAGTTAAAGTCCCTCAGAATTACTACGTTATCGTGTCTTGTGGCCTTAACAATTTCCTCCCAAAGTAGTCTCCTTGTTCCCTATCTAAGTTTGGAGGACGGTAAATCACGCCTAAAATCAATTTTCACACCCTCTGAAAATTCTATCCATACAGACTCTGTATGTGTTAATTCAGACTTTATACCCGTTTTTATGCAACAATTTAAATGATCACGGACATAGAGTGCCACCCACCCCTTCCGATACTTCTGTCAACTTGGAACAATTTAAAACCCTGAATGTGACATTCGGCAGGCAAGTCCTGATTTTTCATATTAAACCATGTCTCAGTTATTGCAAAACATCAATATTACCCGTACTTGCAACTAATTTCAACTCGTCCATCTTATTCCTAGACTACGACTATTGGTGAATACATATTTAGAGACCCTCCTTCTCTTTACCCTTCCTGCTCATCTCTGTTTTCCACTATACCTATTACTGTCCTTGTCATCTAGTGTCACTAGCTTTCCACTATCCACCTTATTCTGCCTATTACTAGTTCTCCTACAACTTATAATATTATACACTGGACTTCTGTTTTCCCCCAAAACCCATACCACTAACTATTTCTAGTTTAAAAGCCCAACAGCCCTCCCACTGCAGCTGCCAGTGCCCCCACCCCAGACCTGGATAAGTGAACCCCATCCCTGGCATACATTCATTTCTGCCATAGAAGAGGTCCCAGTTGTCAATGAATGTTACTGAATTTTCCTTACAGTATTTGTCCAGCCAGCAATTGACACCAATTGCTCCTGGACAGCCATTCATTTCCAACTCCTCTCCTTGGCAAAATACCACATATGACAGGGTTCCCACCCTTCTTCCTAATTATGTCTATTGCTGACCTAAACCTCCAAGGTCAGTCCCTCACTCCTACGTCTGCCAACATCGTTGCTCCAGCACTGAGACAGATAATAGGATTGCTCCCATTACCTCTCATGATGTCGTCCAGACGGCTAACAATATCCTGAGGGGACACAGATGGACTTCTGGAGACACGAAACTAGGGAAAGCACGAAAACAACTGAAAATGAGAAGTGTGGAAGGGTTGACATCTGGGGGCCCACAGATCATGGATAGGTGAGGTCTTAGACAGGTGTGAGCCAAGCAAATGTAAAAAGCAAAGCAAATTTCTGGGATCAAAAGTGCGTTTTTAAATTTTGTTTAGTTATAAAGAATTGGAAAATGATGCTTATTTACCAGGAACACGACGAAAGTAAAATTTTGTCAAGTGTAATGTCAAGAATTCTCGTCTTGCCAAGGTTGTGTACACTGAGAGATGTGTATGTCTCAGCGTATATACACTGAGATATGTGTATGTCTCAGTGTATATACACTGAGAGATGTGTTTAATTTGGTCTCTGTTTTAGAGACTAATGTACTCTTTATTGATGGTTCAAACATTTCTTGAAGTATAGTGTATTGATAAGTTATAAAACCAATGGAGTTACCATCACAATGATCTCGTGAAAGATACAATACTGAGGAGAACCTCAGCTCTCTTGAAGTTCATTCTTCCTTTCATCACATAATATTGTGCTGTATTTTTCACAAGCTGTTAATACTTTTATTCATTATATGCTGAAGAGTTTAGAGAACTAATAAATTTAGATTCAAGTTACAAATCTTGAAAATAATGTTTTACATTGCAGATAAAGAAACAATGTTCGTAACATTGTTCAGCACAACACTGTTAATATTAAGTAATATTATGGGGAACACTGGTGTTGTTCTTGGATGTGTTCACTCACCACAGTGAACATTATAGTTGAGAACACCAGTATTGTTCAGATCAGTGTTCAGCACACTATTAATATTAAGTGTTAATACACTATAGTGTGCATATATTTTTAGTCTTCATATTATGTACTGAGAAAGCAGCCACTGGACGCTGAAACCTTTATAATTAAAGATACGCAGATGTTGTGCATGTGTCTAATTCATCTTCTTCTCGGTATTAAATACCACTGATATACAACATTATTATTGTTTATTCCAGAGTTCGTTGATTAAATAATTTTACTTTTAAATTATATTTACTAGTGTATCTTATAATTATTTATAGGTGAACTATAGGTGAATGTGTAAGGTGAACTGCAGGTGAACATGCAAGGCACAATACAAGTGAAGGTGAACTGCAGGTGAACATGCAAGGCACAATACAAATGAAGGTGAATTGCAGGTGAACATGCAATGTACAATACAAGTGAAGGTGAATTGCAGGTGAACATGCAATGTACAATACAAGTGAAGGTGAACTGCAGGTGAACATGAAAGGCACAATACAAGGGTGGCGTCCTTGACATTAAAGAACTCTGAGAGTATAATCATGTGTTCTAACTTTTCAATGACTTGTATTAAATATTCGGTGATAATGTGTTATCCACTCACATACACTCTCGCATATCAAAATAATTTCAAATCATAAAAAGACAAAACGAAACTGTTATAGAACACTTGAGGGGAACGTTGAGAGTTGTGAACACCAAACACAACATTTCCTCAAAGAGGAACTTAACTCTTCAAATGTAGCAACACCATGGAGCACTGCCCATATATAATATTAGAACACGATAACATTGTTAATGAGTGTTTGAGTGTTGAGTGTGTGAGTGAAGAACACATTTTAAAAGTGTTAATGAGTGTTGAGTGTGTATGTGAGTGAAAAGCACATTATAACAGTGTTAATGAGTGTTGAGTGTATAAGTGAAGAACACATTATAACAGTGTTAATGAGTGTTGAGTGTATAAGTGAAGAACACATTATAACAGTGTTAATGAGTGTTGAGTGTGTATGTGAGTGAAGAACACATTATAACAGTGTTAATGAGTGTTGAGTGTGTGAGTGAAGAACACATTATAACAGTGTTAATGAGTGTTGAGTGTGTGAGTGAAGAACACATTATAACAGTGTTAATGAGTGTTGAATGTGTGAGTGAAGAACACATTATAACAGTGTTAATGAGTGTTGAGTGTGTGAGTGAAGAACACATTATAACAGTGTTAATGAGTGTTGAGAGTGTATGTGAGTGAAGAACACATTATAACAGTGTTAATACTGGAAAAAACAGAATATTAGTAATATTTCCTATTCGTCCAGACTTTTGGTTCTCCCTGTACAGTAGAATATGTAAACACAGATTTTACTCCCATATAGAGTATCTTATAATGCACCGTCTATACCACTACCTCACGTATACAAGCTCTACTAATATACACAAAGATGTGTACACATTCTCTTACGTACGTCTATCATTTCTTTCACAGTTGTGAAAGTGAATCAAGGGTAACAGCAACCTCCCTTCCCACATCAAGGGTAACAGCAACCTCCCTTCCCACATCAAGGGTAACAGCAACCTCCCTTCCCACATCAAGGGTAACAGCATCCTCCCTTCCCACATCAAGGGTAACAGCAACCTCCCTTCCCACATCAAAGGTAACAGCATCCTCCCTTCCCACATCAAGTGTAACAGCAACCTCCCTTCCCACATCAAAAGTAACAGGAACCTCTTTTCCCACAACAAGGGTAACAGCATCCTCCCTTCCCACATCAAGGGTAACAGCAACCTCCCTTCCCACATCAAGGGTAACAGAATCCTCCCTTCCCACATCAAGGGTAACAGCAACCTCCCTTCCCACATCAAGGGTAACAGGAACTTCTTTTCCCACAACAAGGGTAACAGCATTCTCCCTTCCCACATCAAGGGTAACAGCATCCGCCCTTCCCACATCAAGAGTAACAGCATCCTCCCTTCCCACATCAAGGGTAACAGGAACCTCTTTTCCCACAACAAGGGTAACAGCATCCTCCCTTCCCACATCAAGGGTAACAGCATTCTCCCTTCACACATCAAATGTAAAAGCATCCTCCCTTCCCACATCAAGGGTAACAGCATCCGCCCTTCCCACATCAAGAGTAACAGCAACCTACCTTCCTATATTAAGGTTAACAGCAACCTTAATTCCCACATCAAAGGTAACAGCATCCTCCCTTCCCACATCAAGTGTAACAGCATCCTCCCTTCCCAAATCAAAGGTAACAGCAACATACCTACCCACATTAAGGGTAACAGCAACCTCCTTTCCCACATCAAAGGTAACAGCATCCTCCCTTCCCACATCAAGTGTAACAGCATCCTCCCTGCTCACATCAAGAGTAACAGCAACCTACCTTCCAACATCAAGGGTAACAGCAACCTACCTTCCAACATCAAAGGTAACAGCAACCTTACGGATCCTAACCTGAGTAAAAAATTTCACCAATGATCTCAAAATCACGTTTAGTAATATTACGTAGCGGGATGACCTCTGGGAACCTGGTAGAACAAATAATAGTGAGCAAGAATTAAATATCCATCTTAATTTTAGGTAGAGAACCCACACAATCCACACCAAGCATTCTGAAAGGTTCTCCAACTGCCGCGATTGGTTTTATCGGGGCAGACTTAATTCCCTGATTAGGTTTTTCTACCCTTTGGCAAATAAAACATGATTCTTTATACTTACTCACTGAATTCCATATCTGAGGCAACTAAAAATGTTTGGAAACCTTCCCCATTTTCTTTTTCATATTTAAATGTCCTGCCATTGGAACTTCATGGGGCCAAACTTAAAACTTGACACCTAAATGGCTCTGGCACCACCACTTGGTAGACTGCCTCTCTTGGTCCATCAGAAGATACCTCATCAGATAGTCTTTCTCATTAAAACACCTTCTGTGTAAAAAAAATCAATGAGTTGGGAGGCTTTTCCCTCGCTAACTGGTGATGATCAAATAACCTTCAGCTGTTATGGAGTCGGAGTCGCCACTCCTATACCAGCTCCCAGACCCTCACTCAAAATACGTCCCACCTGGGCTGGTTCATCACTACCCTGAGTCTATTGTAGACTAGACATCAGGAATAGATTTCCCAAACCCAAATCTTCTCCACCATCAGAAGAATCAAGGAGAGGCACAGCTTTTCTCTTTGACATTTGCCTAGTTACTGAAGGTTCATCACATTGTTACCTAACAGAAGGTCAACACCTTCAGGCAGGTAAGCAGACTCCACCTACAACCTATGCACTGGAGTGTAACTGGTGTACTTACCTGAGAAGCCTCTGCACCATCCTGCTGCAGGAGTAGGCTGGTTCCTCTGTCACTGGCTGGTGAACAGGGTTTTTCCTAAAACTGACTGACCACTTCCCTGAGCAGGTAACTGAGAAGTAGACTTAAATCCCTGGGAACCAGGATCATATTGGTAAGTAGGCAGAAAACTCTTTGGAGTCTGATTTTATCTTTTTTTTTTGCATAAATCTGTGAAATTTCTTACTCCTCCTAGTTGGTCGAGAAAAATTATTATTAACATAGTCAGCAGCTAACGTCTTCTCCTTTCCATACTCCACCAAGGACTGACCTTCCTGAAACTTTAAACCTCTAAACTAATGCCTATACCTCTGTGACAATATCTGATAAGCCAACAGTACAATCTGATATTTTTCCTGAGCGGCACTTCTGCGTTCACGTATATAATAGATTGCTTTTTCTCCTAACTTCGTTAAAATTTAATTAAGGTGTACCAATTTCTTATCACCATTAAAAACCTTGCCTCTCTCCTGCCTTCAAATATCTGGTCCTCCATATATGTAAAGGATTTTGCTTCTACTTCTAAACTGTCACCACTCAAACTTATCTTTCTTACGCTGAGTCACACCCTACATTCAGTCTTAATTTTAACTAAACGATGGATATAACAAGTCTATATTCGTGAGTGTGTGTGTATGTTTAAAGTGTGTGTATGTGTGTGTGTGTGTGTGTAGTTACCATTTTGTCATAGGCACATGTCGATTAGACACTAGGCCTGTTGTATGTATGTGTGTGTGTGTGTAACGAAACACTTCGAAATGTTTCGGCCCCGCCGGGAATTGAACCCGTCCCCTCCGTGCGTGAAGCAAGAGCGCTAGCCACCATGCCATCGGGGTGTGTGTGTTAGTGTGTGTGTGTACTCACCTTATTGTACTCACCTAATTGTGGTTGCAGGGGTCGAGACTCAGCTCCTGGCCCCGCCTCTTCACTGTCCGCTACTGGGTCTCTGCTCTCCCTGCTCCATGAGCTTTATCATACCTGCCTCCACTATATCATTCTCTAGACTATTCCACTTCCTGACTACTCTGTGGCTGAAGAAATGCTTCCTAACATCCCTTTGACTCATCTGATTCTTCAGCTTCCAGTTGTGTCCCCTTGTTTCTGTGTTCCCTCTCTGGAACATCCTGTCCCTGTCTACCTTGTCGATTCCCCGCAGTATTTTGTATCTCGTTATCATGTCTCCTCTGACCCTTCTTTTCTCCAGTGTTGTTAGTCCTATTTCCCTCAACCTTTCTTCATAGGACAGACCCCTGAGTTGTGGAACTAGCCTTGTCGCAAACCTTTGCACTTTCTCTAGTTTCTTTACGTGCTTGACCAGGTGTGGGTTCCAGACTGGTGCTGCATATTCTAGTATGGGCCTGACGTACACAGTGTACTGTGTCTTGAACGATTCCTTGTTTAGGTAACGGAACGCTAATCTTAGGTTTGCCAGTCGCCCATATGCTGCCGCAGTTATCTGGTTGATGTGTGCCTCCGGAGACGTACTTGGCGTTATACTCACCCCAAGGTCTTTCTCCTTTGCCGAGGTTTGTAGCCCTTGTCCACCTAGCCTGTACTCTGTCAGTGGTCTTCTTTGTCCTTCTCCGATCTTCATGACTTTGCATTTGGTGGGATTGAATTCGAGAAGCCAGTTGCTAGACCAGATGTCAAGCTTGTCCAGGTCTGTTTGAAGTACTGCTTGGTCCTCTTCCGATGTGATTCTCCTCATTAATTTCACATCATCTGCGAACAGAGACACTTCTGAGTCTATCCCATCCGTCATGTCGTTTACATATACCAAGAATAACACTGGTCCTAGGACTGACCCCTGCGGTACGCCGCTCGTCACAGGCGCCAACTGTGATCCCTCATCATGCACTATGACCCGTTGTTGCCTCCCTGTGAGGTATTCCCTGATCCATTCCAGTGCCCTTCCTGTTATACATGCTTGTTCTTCCAACTTCTTTACTAATCTCATGTGAGGAACTGTGTCGAAGGCCTTCCTTCAGTCCAGGAAAATGCAATCAACCCACCCTTCTCTCTCTTGCCTTACCTCTGTTACTTTATCATAGAACTCTAGGAGGTTTGTTACACAGGATTTGCCTTCCCGGAATCCATGCTGTCTGGTGTTTATTATCCTGTTCAGCTCGAGGTGCTCCACCATTCTTTTCCTGATGATTTTCTCCAGGACTTTGCACACTATACATGTAAGTGACACCGGTCTATAGTTTAGTGCCTCTTTTCTGTCTCCTTTTTAAAGATGGGGACTACATTGGCCTTCTTCCATACCTCAGGTATCTGCATTTTCAAGGGATGTGTTGAATATTATGGTAAGTGGCACACTCAGTACCTCAGCTCCTTCCCGAAGAACCCACGGGGAGATATTGTCCGGACCCATCGCATTTGAGGTATCAAGGTCACTGAGTAACTGCTTCACCTCCTCCTCAGTTGTGTGTATGCCCTCTAGCACTTGATACATCCCTTGTTGGTGATGCACCCCATCCTGTCTACCCAGCTGCCTTCCTTCCTCCACTGTGAATACTTCCTTAAATCTCAAGTTGAGCTCCTCACATACCTCTTGATCATTGCTTGTGAGTTCCCCATCTTCTCTCCTCAGCCTTATCACCTGGTCTTTAACTGTTGTTTTCCTTCTGATGTGACTGTACATGAGCTTCGGGTCGGACTTAACTTTCGATGCTATGTCGTTTTCGTACTGTTTCTGGGCCTCCCTCCGTACTTGTGCATACTCGTTTCTAGCTCTTCTACTACTCTCTTTGTTTACTTGGGTTCTTTGCCTTCTGTACCTTTTCCATTCTCTGACACTCTGAGTCTTTGCCTCCCTGCACCTTTGGGTAAACCAGGGGCTCTTTCTGGCCTTCCCGTTTAATCTTTTTCCTCTGGGTATAAACCGTTCCTCTGCCTCCTTGCACTTTGCCCCTACGTATTCCATCATTTCATTTATTGTCTGTCCGTCCATTTCCCTTTCCCACTGAACCTCCTGCAGGAAATTCCTCATGCCTGTGTAGTTTCCTCTTTTAAAATCTGGTTTGTCTCTTTCGGTACCGTTTTCCCTCTCCACCTGTAGCTCTACAATGTACTCAAAGCTCAGCACCATATGGTCACTGGCTCCCAGGGGGCTCTCGTGTGTTATGTCTTCAATATCTGAGCTGTTCAGGGTGAATACAAGGTCCAGTCTTGCTGGTTCATCTTCTCCTCTCACTCTGGTCGTGTCCCTGACATGTTGGTGCATCAGGTTTTCCAGTACCGTGTCCATCATCTTGGCTCTCCAAGTTTCTGGACCCCCACGTGGTTCCTGGTTCTCCTAGTCGATCTCCCTGTGGTTGAAATCGCCCATGACCAGTAACTTCGCTCTGCTCATGTGCGCTTTTCTTGCCACCTCCGCCAGAGTGTCCACCATCGCTCTGTTGTTCTCATCATATTCCTCACCTGTGTGTGTGTGTTCGTGAGTGTGTGTGTGAATGTTTAAAGTGTGTGTATGTGTGTGTGTGTGTTTGTGTGTGTGTGTGTGTGTGTGTGTGTGTTAGTGTTAGTGTGTGTGTGTGTGTGTTTAGTGTTAGTGTGTGTGTGTGTGTGTGTGTGTGTGTGTGTGTGTGTGTGTGTGTGTGTGTGTGTGTGTGTGTGTGTGTGTATCTTCATTATTTTGATTTCAGTGTTTGGAATTATGCGTTGTAACCATTGATCTTACTGACCTTCTCCCTTTGTTTACATTCAATCTTTCATCACCTACAATCCTTTTTTACGATGCCATGATAAGGTTCCCCAGTACCAGCTGTACATTTACTGCTTTAACTTGAAGCTACACTTCACTAAACACTGTTCTTTTGTTCTTCTTAAAGCGCACTGATATTTTCTTGAAGTATTTTAAGGAATGTGTAAATGCAATTTACGGGCTGACACGCATTTTTTCAGCATTTTCTTCGCTCTAAAGCCAGACAGAAAAAACACTAATTGTTTGGAGCTGACACACCAGCACACATGTGACCTCCTTAACACAAGAGCCGGGGACGCAATAACCACACATAGATGTAGTGATCTCTGTTATACATAGTAACAAAAGAAACATGAAGATCACATTCTTATACATAGTAACAAATATCACACTGTTATACATAGTAACAGCAGAATTAAGAGGATCACGCTGTTATTCATAGTAACGCCAGAGATACAAATATTACGATGTTATGCACAGTAATACCTGAGATACAGTGATCACATTGTTGTTCATTGTAACACTAGAGATACAGTGATCAAGCTATTATACATAGTAACTCCAGATAAAATGATCATATTATTATACATAGTAACACTAGAGATACAGTGATCAAGCTGTCATACACAGTAACACCAGAGTCATACATAGCAACACCAAAAAGAAATTAGACAAATATAACACATAAATAAAATGATCAGATGAAAAACAGATGGTTTGGCTGGCTGGGAGGTTTCTCTCTTCTGGCTGGCTGGCAGGTTCCTCTCTTCTGGCTGGCTGGCAGGTTCCTCTCTTCTGGCTGGCTGGCAGGTTCCTCTCTTCTGGCTGGCTGGCAGGTTCCTCTCTTCTGGCTGGCTGGCAGGTTCCTCTCTTCTGGCTGGCTGGCAGGTTCCTCTCTTCTGGCTGGCTGGCAGGTTCCTCTCTTCTGGCTGGACCAAGTTTGCAGGGATACAATGATCACGTGTAATAACATGGGAGGACACACACATTTCTTTGTGTCCTCCCCTGTTATTATATCTACCTGTATATATTGATATTATAACACTTGTGCTATAATATCATATATGGGCAGTTCTGCATGGAGTTGGCCTCACAACACACACGCTCAACACTCATTAATACTGTTATAATGTGTTCTTCACTCACACACACTCACTATTCACACCAAGTAATTGTTGTTTCTTACTGAATTCCTGTGAATTTTAGATTCATTATTTACTTATATCTTAACAAAACAAATAAGGTACAAATATTAATTATTTGTATCATTGACATTCTTATGCATCGTAAAGTAACTTTATTATAAGAACATTTCGCCCACTGTAATTAAGTTATGCATAATAACACTAGAGACACAGAGATCACACTGTTATACATAGTAACACCATAAATACATACATCACACTGTTATACATGTTAACACAGAAGATACAAAGACAACGATGTTATATACAGAAACATGCTTAAAATTAATTTTAACAGATTACAAACTTTGACATATAAATAAATGAATAAAATGTAAAATAATTGTCCTCTCCATGGTGGTGTAACTGGACGGGAAGTTCTTCTCTTCTGGCTGGACTACGGTACGAGTCTACCCGGGTGGATGTATTTACACAGCACAGATTTCTGTGTGTCCCTCTCTGTAATTACATCAGTCTATATATAAGGATATTAAAACACTTGTTCTAATATCATATATGGGCAGTGCTCCATGGTGTTGCTACATTTGAAGAGTTAAGTTCCTCTTTGAGGAAATGCTGTGTTTGGGGTTCACACCTCTCAACGTCCCCCTCAAATGTAATAGTTCATTTTCCTCATTAAATTTTAGGATTTGAAATTATTTTGCTATCCGAGAGTGTATGTGAGTGAAGAACACATTATCACACATTTTCAGAGAGTACTGAGAGTGTATGTGAGTGAAGAACACATTATCACACATTTTCAGAGAGTACTGAGAGTGTATGTGAGTGAAGAACACATTATCACAGAATATTTAATATAAGTCATTGAAAAGTTAGAACACATGATTATACTCTCAGAGTTCTTTAATGTCCAGGACGCCACCCTGTGCACCTTCACTTGTATTGTGCCTTGCATGTTCACCTGCAGTTCACCTTCACTTGTATTGTGCCTTGCATGTTCACCTGCAGTTCACCTTCACCTGTATTGTGCCTTGCATGTTCACCTGCAGTTCACCTTCACTTGTATTGTGCCTTGCATGTTCACCTGCAGTTCACCTTCACTTGCATTGTGCCTTGCATGTTCACCTGCAGTTCATCTTACACATTCACCTACAGTTCACCTATAAATATTTATGAGATACACTCAAGTAAATATAAATTAACAATAAAATTATTTAATCAACGAACTCTGGAATAAACAACATTAATGTTGTATATCAGTGGTATTTAATACCGAGAAGATGATGAATTAGACACATGTGCAACATCTGGGTATCAGTGGTATTTAATACCGAGAAGATGATGAATTAGACACATGTGCAACATCTGGGTATCAGTGGTATTTAATACCGAGAATATGATGAATTAGACACATGTGCAACATCTGGGTATCAGTGGTATTTAATACCGAGAAGATGATGAATTAGACACATGTACAACATCTGGGTATCAGTGGTATTTAATACCGAGAAGATGATGAATTAGACACATGTGCAACATCTGGGTATCAGTGGTATTTAATACCGAGAAGATGGTGAATTAGACACATGTACAACATCTGGGTATCAGTGGTATTTAATACCGAGAAGATGGTGAATTAGACACATGTGCAACATCTGGGTATCAGTGGTATTTAATACCGGGAAGATGGTGAATTAGACACATGTGCAACATCAGGGTATCAGTGGTATTTAATACCAAGAAGATGATGAATTAGACACATGGACAAAATCTGGGTATCTCTAATTGTAAATGTTTCACCGTCAAGTGGCTTCATCAGTACATAATATGAAGACTGTAGAAATATATACAGTAGACAGTGGAGGATGAGGCAGTCAGTCCCTCAGTCTTTGTACTGATAAAGCCACTGGAGGGCGAAACGTCTATATAATTAAAGATACCCAGATGTTGTGCGTTTGTTTAATTCACTCTAGTGAGTGAACACAAATATGAACAATATTAATGCTTACTATAGTTTATGAACACAGATAAGAATAATGTTAATTAACCCTTTACCAGACAAGGTGTGCCTCATATTTGATTCTGCCATAGAGGGTATTTTAGAGGCGCCTAAAATAAATAAACTTTGACAAATGAACACAAATAAATATGTCTTAGAATTGCTTATATTATCAGAATATAGGTTGCAAATGTTGCAGTGTCTCAAATTTGATGCGTGGCATGGTAAAGGGTTAATGTTCACAAAGATGAATAAACACAGTCAAGAAGAACATTATTATTCACTATGATGAATAAAAATACAAAGGAACATTAATGTTGACTCTGGTGAGTGAACACATCCAAGAACAACACCAGCGTTCCCTTTAATATTAATAGTATTGTGCTGAACACTGATATGAACAATACTGGTGGTCTCATCTATAGAACTGAGTGCTGACACTCTCCCTGCAACTGAGTGCTGACACTCTCCCTAGAACTGAGTGCTGACACTCTCCCTGGAACTGAGTGCTGACACTCTCCCTGGAACTGAGTGCTAACAGTAAACATTCAAACAAGGTCAATAATTTTCAAATCTATGTTGCAATATAAACATTATTCCATAAATTAATTTTAAGGAAATGACCCTCATAAAGAAGGTCTCAAAATCCAAGAAGTTGGAACAATTCTTCCGTTTCTCAGATCAAAACTTTAATTGTCTGATATTAACTACAGCTGAAGGTCTAAGGTACTGGTTTAAAGTGCACATGAAATAGTAAGGTTTATAAAACACCTGAAGGTGTTAAGTGCACATGAAATAGTAAGGTTTATAAAACACCTGAATGTGTTTTATAAACCACAGGTGAAAGAAAAAATGTAAAATACAGGTGAAGGCATAAAGTAGACACGACGAGTTACCTTGACTCTCTGATTATGTTCCTTAAAGTTAATAACCAAGGTTATCTTACAAGAAAGATAGTGAAGATAGTGAGTGTGACAGACAAACTGGAGAAGTTGTAGTTAAGAGAGTGATGTCCCACAGAGTGACAATGATGATGTCCCACAAATATTTTGAAGGCTTTTGTTTCATTCTTCTCTGCCGTAACGAGGTACCTTCCTGGATCGTTACTATCTACCAGCCTCTAACATGTTACAGTTCTCATATTGTCTCAATTATTTTTCACTAACTACACTGGACCCTCCCTCATTATCTGTGATAGATTGTTGTAACAAATCTGCTGCAATAAATTAACTGTGATATACGAGACGTCACAGATTCTGGGAGATCTGAGAGCACTGCCACGAGGCACTGTGATCTGTTTATATCAGAAAACTATGTATTGTCAACATAAAATATCTATTACATTATGTGAAACAGTGAGTGATAGAATAAGGCTGATATATCGTCGCCTGTGACAGAACAATGTTGTTGATGTCTCTTGTAAACCTTCTAAACATGATTGTTCAGCATGTATATTGTCTAAGTTACTCTACTTTTCTTGTGTATTAATCTACTGTTCATAAGTGTTACTGTACTGTTTTATGTATTACTAATCTGTTTTGCATATTATTGTACTGTTTTTTGCATATTAATGATCTGTTCTTGTATGTTGCTGTGCTATTTTGTATGTTACTGTATATTTTTTTCTTCTTACTGTACCTTATGTGTGTGTTACTCTACCGTTCATACAAGTTCATATACTGTTGTGTTATGTTATTGTAATGATCATGTATGATAAAGGTTCAAAGAACTCCAAACTTTCCTGTTACTTCTTTCACAACAGTGACTTACATAATGAAGTCATTTTCTCCCAGAATCCCTTTCTCTTGCTCTTCTAAACTAATACAAATAATAGACAGAAACAAAACACGATTTTTTAAATGGTGGACTGGTAAGCCAGAGGAAGGCCTCGGTCAGGTGACCAAAAGCTGACCTAACCCAAAATAATAACTCTCTGAGAATTAAGCCGTCCATTACGAAAGTCTGGATGTGTTGACATAAGTCTTGTCTTTTACAACAAAGAACTCCTCCTCACTCTGTCAGTCACAATTCTCTCCTAATAAAGAGACAATAGACAAACACATTCTGTTTAATTTACTCGAAAAATACTATATAATTCTGTTGAAGTTTCTGTACAATGTTTCAGTAGCTACGTCAGTTTTAAAAGTTTCATTTCATCATTGAAAAGCTTATTACCTATTGCTGTTTTAAAGATTATTTTGTTAAAGGACAGGAGTCACTTTGGGTACAGTAGCTAGTGAGTGATTTCTTAGTGTCTTATTCACATCTCTTACCTCAGTATTAATAAAAAAAAATCTACATCTCATCAGCTAGAAATCTACGTTTTATGTTTGTATTGACTCCGATTTATTAAAATTGTGGTTGAGTGTTGGAATGCGAAGTTCCTTCCTTCCTTGCAAACTGAAGCCGGATTGGTTGTTAGGTGATTACAATATCCGCTTGTTAATAACCCTGGCATCTCCCATGACCTGCTCTTGATGTGTTTGTTTGTTTATGTGTGTGTGTGTGTGTGTGTGTGTGTGTGTGTGTGTGTGTGTGTTGTGTGTGTGTGTAAATGTGGTTGAACATGTGTATATATATGTGTGTGCGTACCTCTGTGTGTGTACTTACCTATATGTGGTTGCATAGGTCTATACATAGCTCCTGGCCCCGCCTCTTAGATGGTCGCTACTAGGCCCACTCTCTCTCCCGGCTCCAAGAGCCTTATCGTACCTCTACTACTGCTTCACTCTCCAGATTGTTCCACTGAAACATCTTGCTAAACCCAGCAGTTATTTCAGTCATAAACTCTTTTATATAGTAGTCTGGACTAAGACAGTATTGGTACTCCCAGAACTGTCATGGTTACCTAGGTGATCTGCAGAGTCCAGTCTACAAGACTGTGTTATAGTATTCAGGAATTTAGTGTCCTTATTACAGTTGTTTTAATATTAGCAAAAAATATATTGGAACAGAATTTTTATTACTATTATAATAAATAAAATACTACTACTACTACTAATAATAATAATGGTAGGATTGCTGGTGTTATTTTCTGTCTAATAAACACGCTAAATAACAGGTATATCTAGCTACTTCTACTTACACTTAGGTCACACTACACAACATGCACATGCATATATAAAGCTCTTGTTCTTCTTTATTTCCTAAATTCTCCATGGGGAAGTGGAAAAGAATCTTTCCTCCGTAAGCCATGCGTGTCGTATGAGGCGACTAAAATGCCGGGAGCAATGGGCTAGTAACCCCTTCTTTTGTATACATTTACTAAAAAAGAGAAGAATTATTTTTTTATAAAACTGGGTTGCTTGAATGTGCGTGGATGTAGTGCGGATGATAAGAAAGAGATGATTGCTGTTGTTATGAATGAAAAGAAGTTGGATGTCCTGGCCCTAAGCGAAACAAAGCTGAAGGGGGTAGGCGAGTTTCAGTGGGGAGAAATAAATGGGATTAACTCAGGAGTATCTGAGAGAGTTAGAGCTAGAGAAGGGGAAACAATAATGTTGAAAGATCAGTTATGGGAGAAGGAGGGGAAATATAAAAGTATAAATTCAAGGATTATGTGGATCAAAATAAGGGTCGGATGCGAAAAGTGGGTCATAATAAGCGTGAATGCACCTGGATAAGAGAGGAGTGTAGAGGAGAGAGAGAGATTTTGGGAGATGTTAAGCGAATGTATAGGAACTTTTGAACCAAGTGAGAGGGTAATTGTGGTAGGGGACCTAAATGCTAAAGTAGGAGAAACATTTAGAGAGGGTGTGGTAGGTAAGTTTGGGGTGCCAGGTGTAAATGATAATGGAAGTCCTTTAATTGAACTTAGTATAGAAAGGGGTTTAGTTATAGTCAATACATATTTTAAGAAAAAGAGGATAAATAAGTATTCAAGATATGATGTAGGGCGTAATAACCGTAGTTTGTTGGACTACATATTGGTAGATAAAAGACTGTTGAGTAGACTTCAGGATGTACATGTTTATAGAGGGCCACAGATATATCAGATCACTTTTTAGTTGTAGCTACAGTGATAGTAAAAGGTAGATGGGATACAAGGAAAATAGAAGCAACAAGTAAGAGAGAGGTGAAGGTTAATAAACTAAAAGAGGAGGCAGTTAGGGTAAGATATAAAAAACTATTGGAGGATAGATGAGCTAGTGAGAGTATAGGCAACGGGATTGAAGATGTATGGGGTAGGTTTAATAATGTAGTGTTAGAGTGTTCAGCAGAAGTTTTTGGTTATAGGAAAGTGGGTGCGGGAGGGAAGAAGAGCGATTGGTGGAATGATGATGTAAAGAGAGTGGTAAGGGAGAAAAAGTTAGCATATGAGAGTTTTTTACAAAGTAGAAGTGATGCAAGGGGGGAAGAGTGTATTGAGGGAAAAAGAGAGGTTAAGAGAGTGGTGAACAATGTAAAAAGAGAGGAAATGAGAGAGTGGGTGAGATGTTATCAACGAATTTTGTTGAAAATAATTAAATGTTTTGGAGTGAGATTAATAAGTTGAGGAAGCCTAGGGAACGAATGGATTTGTCAGTTAAAAATAGGAGAGGAGAGTTATTAAATGGAGAGTTAGAGGTATCGGGAAGATGGAGAGAATATTTTGAGGAATTGCTAAATGTTGATGAAGATAAGGAAGCTGTGATTTCGTGTATAGGGCAAGGAGGAATAACGTCTTGTAGGAGTGAGGAAGTGCCAGTTGTGAGTGTGGGGAAAGTTCGTGGGGCAGTGGGTAAAATGAAAGGGGATACGGCAGCTGGGATTGATGGGATAAAGATAGAAATGTTAAAAGCAGGTGGGATATAGTTTTGAGTGGTTGGTGCTATTATTTAATAAATGTATGGAATAGGGTAAGATACCTAGGGATTGGCAGAGAGCGTGCATAGTTCCTTTGTATAAAGGCAAAGGGGACAAACGAGAGTGCAAAAATTATAAGGGAATAAGTCTGTTGAGTATACCTGGTAAAGTGTATGGTAGAGTTATTATTGAAAGAATTAAGAGCAAGACGGAGAATCGGATAGCAGATGAACAAGGAGGTTTTAGGAAAGGTAGGGGGTGTGTAGACCAAGTGTTTACAGTGAAATATATAGCTGAACAGTATTTAGATAAGGGTAAAGAGGTTTTAGTGGCATTTCTGGATTTGGAAAAGGCTTATGATAGGGTGGATAGGGGGGCAATGTGGCAGATGTTGCAGGTGTATTTAATAGTAGGTAGGTTACTGAAAGCAGTGAAGAGTTTATACGATGATAGTGAGGCTCAGGTTAGAGTGTGTAGGAGAGAGGGAGATTATTTCCCAGTAAAAGTAGGCCTTAGACAAGGATGTGTGATGTCACCGTGGTTGTTCAATATATTAATAGATGGGGTTGTAAGAGAAGTGAATGCGCGGGTATTCACAAGATAAAGAATCTAACACAAAGTGGGAGTTGTCACAGCTGCTTTTTCCTGATGACACTGTGCTTTTGGGAGATTCTGAAGAGAAGTTGCAGAGGTTGGTGGATGAGTTTGGTAGGGTGTGTAAAAGAAGAAAATTTAAAGTGAATATAGGAAAGAGTAAAGTGATGAGGATAACAAAATGATTTGGTGATGAAAGATTGGATATCAGATTGGAGGGAGAGAGTATGGAGGAGGTGACTGTATTCAGATATTTAGGAGTGGACGTGTCAGCAGCCAGTCTATGAAGGATGAGGTGAATCATAGAATTGATGAGGGTAAAAGGGTAAGTGGTGCACTTAAGAGTCTGTGGAAACAAATAACTTTGTCCCTGGAAGCAAAGAGGGAAATGTATGAGAGTATAGTTATACCAACACTCTTATATGGGTGTGAAGCATGGGTGGCATGAGTAGCATGGGTGGCATGGGTGGCATGAGAAGGCTGGAGGTAATGGAGATGTCATGTCTGAGATCAATGTGTGGTGTGAATATAATGCAGCGAATTCGTAGTGTGGAAATTAGGAGGAGGTGCCGGATTACCAAGACTATTATCCAGAGGGCTGAGGAGGGGTTGTTGAGGTGGTTTGGACATGTAGAGAGGAAGGGACAAACTAGAATGACTTCGAGAGTGTATAAATCTGTAGGGGTAAAGGAGGCTTTGTGTGCGAGCAAGCATGCATGAGCGTATTTGATAGGAGTGAATGGAGACAAATGGTTTTTAATACTTGACGTTCTGTTGGAGTAGAAGCAAAGTAACATTTATGAAGGGATTCAGGGAAACCGGCAGGCCGGACTTGAGTCCTGGAGATGGGAAGTACAGTGTCTGCACTCTGAAGGAGGGGTGTTAAATGTTGCAGTTTTATAACTGTAGTGTAAGCATGCCTCTGGCAAGACAGTGATGTAGTGAATGATGATGAAAGTTTTTCTTTTTTTCGGGCCACCCTGCCTTGGTGGGAATCGGCCGATGTGTTAATAAATATAAATAATAATTAATAAAATATAATAATAATAAGCTCAGAGTTCTCTACTTCAATGATCTGAAAAGGTATCCCAGTTTCTCATAAGTTCAGTGTCCTCTACTTTAATAATCCGAGAAAGGTATCCCTTGTCTCATAAACCTTAATGCATGTATTAAGGCATAAGTTTGCGACCACTGTCAGCCTCAGAGTTATCTCAGAGTTACCAGACCCTGTCACGTGGAGGCCAGTGGTTCGTCTTTAAGGTCCACCCATCCACTTACTGTGTTTTTGATGCTTTACCCAGGTTCATGTGTCCAGGAGTCCATCTGTGTCCCCTCAGACTTTCTCCTTTCCCCACTTCATTAAGATCTGCCTTAGCAACAAGTATCCTCGTCTTTCCCAGGTCCATGTGTCAAGGAGTCCATCTGTCCACCTTCAGATATTCTCCCTTTCCCACTTCACCAAGGTATCCTCGCCTTTCCCAGGTCCGTGTGTCCAGGAATCCATCCGTGGGCCCCCGGATGTCTCCCCTTCCTCACTTCCCATAGGTTATCTTCCAGCTTCAGCCTTCTCCAGGTTATGTATCCCGAAGTCAGCTCAGCCACCCTCAGTGACCTAGCTGGATGGGAACGTGGCCTTGTCTAGCTGGTGTACGGTAGTGACTGTCCAGGTGGGTGGAATTACTGGAGGTGACACACAGAAAACTGCGTCCAGTAATTACACCCACCAAGACAGCCACGACCGTACACCAGCTAGACGCAGCCAGGCTACCCTCCAGTTCCCCCACCAAGGTGAGGCCATTCAATGAAATTTTGGTAGTTATATTTATGTTATACGATTCATCTACATTAAATATAAGTTTTTGGACTTAATAAGCAGCTTAAGTGTGTTTATGAATGTTTTATTGTGTGTGGATGAGTGCTGGCGTGTTAATGTGTCTGTCCACCTCCACGAGAATTGTAATAAGTGTTGAACTTCATATTTTTATTTGGTTATTTGTCTTATGTATTTGCAAGACGAGCAGTTACAAGCGCCGCACAATGGAAATAAGTCAATATATCTGACTTTTTGTGTTATCCTGGGTAATTTACATATACGTTACTATGTATGATAATTTGTGTAACTGTTTTTACATGTACCTAAGTAGACTTTAACTTACACACACTTATTTTTACACTCATTTGTGCATTTCCTCAAACGCAGCTTGTGGGTTCACCATCATTCATACACGCACAAAACTACGCACGCGGGCACATACACTCACACACACATACACACACACACACACACACACACACACACACACACACACACACACACACACACACACACACACACAGTTGGAAGTTGAAGATTCCTATGAGTCAAAGGGATGTTAGGAAGTATTTCTTCAGTCATAGAGTTGTCAGGAAGTGGAATAGTCTAGAAAGTGACGAAGTGGAGGCAGGAACCATATATAGTTTTAAGACGAGGTTTGATAAAGCTCATGGAGCTGGGAGAGATAGAACCTAGTAGCAATCAGTGAAGAGGCGGGTCCAGGAGCTATGACTTGACCCCTGCAGCCACAAATAGGTGAGTACACACACACACTATGAACGTTATGGGATGAAAATAAAAACTAGCAGCTGGGGATATTCTGTCCTTGGACAAAAGTTATTAATATGTTGTCTCTTGCACACTGGCCAGTACAACTGTCTAAGATGATATGTTATGTTGTAATGTTCTGTGATGTGTCAATGTCAGTTAGAATGTAAAATTAATGATGTTTAAATAATAACATTTATTATACCTTGAATGGTGTGGCACGCAATGTTATTTCTTCAGTACTAATGATTATGCTATAAATAATACTTAACGTTAATGTTTAGGTGATGTTTAAGTCGTAGCTGAATATTATTCTGCTCATAATGTTTAAAAGTAGTAAACTTACATTTATGAATAACGGTTAACTATTATTTTTCAGTTGTTAAAATTTTCTTAAAAGCTTCAGTGATTCATAATTCATATAATCTCGTTCGCACATGATGCATTATAAATTATGTCACACTGATTTACATTCAAAAACTTACTTATGGCAATTTTTTTTTACATATGAACGGTTATCATTTTACAGAATCCGCATCAGCTCAGATGTTTGTGAATATCCTTGAGTGACCTACAGTGGCATAAGAGGATTTTAGCTGAGTTATAACTTCATTCAAACTACATTTACTTCAGTCTTGAGAGCTGAGGCTGTCACTCATCTGCCCTCCCCCCCCCTGTATCTGTCATGCATGGGCATCCTATCTATGTACTGGCTTGACTGATATCTTATTTCAAATTGTGATATTCCTGCAAGGATAAACATTCTGATAGGAAGCATTTATAATTGTAAATAGTCGAGATCGTCACCAAACTCACAAACCTCTTCTTATAGCTCCAGATTATTTCTGTTTTTTTTTTTTTTAATCAGCTGGAAGAAGGATGATCTCGGTGTCTTTCAGATTAAATAACAGAACAAAAAGGTATAATTGGTTGAAAAATCAGGAAAATGAATGAAGAGAGTGTAGCTTAGACCTGGTGAGAGTGTAGCTTAGACCTGGTGAGAGTGTAGCTTAGACCTGGTGAGAGTGTAGCTTAGACCTGGTGAGAGTGTAGCTTAGACCTGGTGAGAGTGTAGCTTAGACCTGGTGAGAGTGTAGCTTAGACCTGGTGAGAGTGTAGCTTAGACCTGGTGAGAGTGTAGCTTAGACCTGGTGAGAGTGTAGCTTAGACCTGGTGAGAGTGTAGCTTAGACCTGGTGAGAGTGTAGCTTAGACCTGGTGAGAGTGTAGCTTAGACCTGGTGAGAGTGTAGCTTAGACCTGGTGAGAGTGTATGGCTCCAGTTCTTCGTGTTTAGTCACTTTGAGGGAGGTGTCTCGCCCAGTTTAGTCACTTTGAGGGAGGTGTCTCGCCCAGTTTAGTCACTTTGAGGGAGGTGTCTCGCCCAGTTTAGTCACTTTGAGGGAGGTGTCTCGCCCAGTTTAGTCACTTTGAGGGAGGTGTCTGGCCCAGTTTAGTCACTTTGAGGGAGATGTCTCGCCCAGTTTAGTCACTTTGAGGGAGGTGTCTCGCCCAGTTTAGTCACTTTGAGGGAGGTGTCTCGCCCAGTTTAGTCACTTTGAGGGAGATGTCTCGCCCAGTTTAGTCACTTTGAGGGAGGTGTCTCGCCCAGCTTAGTCACTTTGAGGGAGGTGTCTCGCCCAGTTTTGATGGATAATTAAGGAATTGCTTGTTTCTTCTTTCTGTCCCAGTGCGCATATATGATAACGAGTAAATTTTCTAAACTTTCGAGGTTCAGTGTACATAAATATGTGCTTTCCTGTGTTTATAAACATTGTAAATTTTTATATTTTTCTTCTTTAAACTTCCCATGGCGAAGTTTTTTAAAATTATGTCTTTGTAAGACAAGTATGTCTTAGAAGACAATTACAAAGTGACAACAGGTTGACCTAAGATAACACTATGGACCTAAGATAACACTATGGACCTAAGATAACACTATGGACCTAAGATAACACTATGGACCTAAGATAACACTATGGACCTAAGATAATACTATGGACCTAAGATAACACTATGGACCTAAGATAACACTATGGACCTAAGATAACACTATGGACCTAAGATAACACTATGGACCTAAGATAACACTATGGACCTAAGATAACACTATGGACCTAAGATAACACTATGGACCTAAGATAATACTATGGACCTAAGATAATACTATTGACCTAAGATAACACTATGGACCTAGGATAACACTATGAACCTAAGATAACACTATGGACCTAAGATAACACTATGGACCTAAGATAACACTATGGACCTAAGATAACACTATGGACCTAAGATAACACTATGGACCTAAAATAACACTATGGACCTAAGATAACACTAAGGACCTAAGATAACACTATGGACCTAAGATAACACTATGGACCTAAGATAACACTATAGACCTAAGATAACACTATGGACCTAAGATAACACTATGAACCTAAGATAACACTATGGACCTAAGATAATACTATGGACCTATGATAACACTATGGACCTAAGATAACACTATGGACCTAATATAACACTATGGACCTAAGATAACACTATGGACCTAAGATAATACTATGGACCTAAGATAACACTATGGACCTAAGATAACACTATGGACCTAAGATAACACTATGTACCTATGATAACACTATGTACCTAAGATAACACTATGGACCTAAGATAACACTATGGACCTAAGATAACACTATGGACCTAAAATAACACTATGGACCTAAGATAACACTAAGGACCTAAGATAACACTATTTACCTAAGATAACACTATGGACCTAAGATAACACTATGGACCTAAGATAACACTATGGACCTAAGATAACACTATGGACCTAAGATAACACTATGGACCTAAGATAACACTATGGACCTAAGATAGCACTATGGACCTAAGATAACACTATGGACCTAAAATAACACTATGTACCTAAGATAACACTATGGACCTAAGATAACACTATGGACCTAAGATAACACTATGGACCTAAGATAGCACCATGATCTTCATCGAAGACATATTTTCAGCTACTCTGCTGGGGAACAATTATATAATGTAGAATTAAATTGAACAAAAAACCGAACTAATCCTCTCGATAGTGCAAGAAAAATGTGAAGGAAGTTGTGAAGGACCTATGAGTAACCATTTAGGAAGTTGTGAAGGACCTAGGAGTAACCATTTAGGATGTTGTGAAGGACCTATGAGTAACCATTTGCTATGCTGTTAACTAGTGTGCTATTCCATATTTCCTTCTTTTTCTTTTTCATCGTCTTCGTCTTCTCCTTCTTCTTTTCTTCTTCTTCTTCTTCTTCTTCTTCTTCTTCTTCTTCTACTTCAGGTTTTATGGTGGCGAGTAAGTGGACTGCACAAGATTAAGTAGTGATGGAGACAAACATTGTACACAGTGTAAAGAAAAGATGTAATCAACACCTGTGAGACCAGAAATCAGAAATTATACACACACTCACACACACACACACACACACACACACACACACACACACACACACACACACACAACACACACATACACACACACACACACACACACACACACACACACACACACATTCCAGAGAGGGAACACAGAAACAAGGGGACACAACTGGAAGCTAAAGACTCAAATGAGTCAAAGGGATGTTAGGAAGCATTTCTTCAGCCACAGAGTAGTCAGGAAGTGGAATAATCTAGAGAAAGATGTAGTGGAGGCAGGAACCATACATAGTTTTAAGACAAGGTCTGATAAAGCTCATGGAGCAGGGAGAGCAGAGACCCAGTAGCGGACAGCGAAGAGGCGGGGCCAGGAGCTGAGTCTCGACCCCTGCAACCACAATTAGGTGAGTACAATTAGGTGAGTACACACACACACATATATTTATATATATATATATATATATATATATATATATATATATAGGATGGGGTCCACCTCTGGTACAAATTGTGGGACCCATAGCCTCGGAGAAGTGGATAAAAAGGCTTCAAGGAAGAATATTTGGATTTCTTCCTGATGCCATTTGAATATTCCACTTCTCCTACCACCCCATCTTTTAATTTTTTTTTACCAATAGGTATGTTTTATTACATAATATGGTACAAAAGATTTGAGAGATACATTGTTGATATAAAGATGGCATATACAGTACACGAGGTGAGAGATACATGTCTAGTACATATTGTTACATCTTTGTCACTGATTATAATGCGAAAATCTCATCCAGCTCTTCCGAGCTGGTGCGCGTGCCCAGAATACAGCATGCATTACCCTCTGAACAGCAGCGCTGAGTCGCTGGAACAGAAAACTAGCTGCCCTGGGATCCCTAGTTACCCTGTTGAGTCTTTTGCCCAGCTCCTTGAGGAACTTAGATGCACTCTTTCCCCATGAGCCAAGGGTCTCTGAGCCTATGGGAACAAACATATAATGATGGGCAAGTTCTCCATATTTTCTCGACTTCTGGGACTCCCTGAAGGTGGCAGCAGCCCTCCTTCCTCCCTGGTGTACTGGAGATAGGTATCAGCCAAGGTAGATGCACATGTGTAGTCCCACACCACCTGCTTGCCGTCTGTCCAGGCTTGAAGGGTGATACCATCTGCACGCTTTTGGATGCCATCAGATCTGCATAGTTGGGGTGGCTCTCTTATTGCTGATCATCCATCTGTTGTTAGGCTCCTCTTGTTAATGTTATTAACCTCCTCATGCCTTGCAATCTTTCCTTCGGATTTACGGCAGATAAGACGATGGTACCCGAATCGGTCTGCTGCTTCAATGCCACAAATACACTTGTGTTCGGCAATTATAGTGGCGGCAAGTCGAAGGGCAACACTAATGCGGATGGTCTGTGGGTCAAGTCGTGTGCCAATGCTGGAGCTGGGAACAGCCAACAGAAAGTCCCTTGCATGTCGTCGGATTGGTGGTATTGGTGGTATGGGGAAGGATTTTTTTTTTCTGGCACTAATGTCTGTTGTTCTGGAGTGGAGGCCATTGACTGTGGTTCCACTCCAGAAATGATTGCAGTTGGTGTACGATTTCAGTCATTTCCTGCCAGCATTTTTTTCTTCCTTGCGCTAAAAAACCTCTCTCTCTGGAGTGGCTTTGGCTACCCAGGTTTTGCCATGGTCTGGATGTTCTGTGTCGTCTTGTACCCTTTAGGTGGTGTGCCTGGCAATATAGGTTATAGCACTGTCTTTCCTGAACTGATGAGTGGCACATTTCAGGGTGGAAAAGCTTACAGAAAGGGAGGTTGCATTTTCCTGTTGTCATATGGGCACGGCATTTTCTGGGGTGGTCAAAGTTGCATGTCCCATCTGTTTTCCCAGAAATTCCATGCCTGCAGATATCAAACGCATAATATTTGCATAGGCAAATATTGCATAGGCAAATATTATGACTGTGTTCCCTAATGTATTCCCTACTGATGCGTGTTTTCCTGTCTCATTTCTAACTTCAGCACTAGTGCTAACATCCCCTTTTGTTCCATCTCCAACACTAGCACCTTCAGGAGCACTGTCCTCCAAAACAACACTAGCACCCTCAGGAGAACTATCCTCCAGGACAACACTAGCACCCTCAAGAGCACTGTCCTCTAGGACAACACTAGCACCATCAGGAGCGCTGTCGTTCAAGACAGCCCCTTCCAAACCACCCATCTTATTTTCCCAGCTGTCATACCATGTTGACGTGTCTTTTAAGAAGGATCTTTTATTGGTGTTCTTGTCTTTTAATATAGATGTAATTTTCTCATACATGTGTATCTCGTTTGAGCAGACCCAAAAACATCTCTCTGAGTTTATGTCAAGTGTGGTCACTGGTTGAAAATCCCTGCATATACCATGGGACCATTGACCACAGAGATTACAAGCAATCCAGGCCTGTTTTCGTCCCTTACCCTTTCTACATACTACACAGATCTTCATGGTGGTGGTCATCGTGGTGGTCATCTTACAACACTTGACCACTCTCCTAGCTAGCTAGTCTATAATTTCTCGAGGTATTTAGTTGTTTTGAGCAGTTCCTCTGATTTGGCTTATTTCCAACGAATCCGTTTTAATTCGGTCCTTTGTTCACTTATTTCTTGGACGAATCCGGTTTGTGCTCACTGTATATTTTAACTAATAACCACCTTGTAGGAAGATCTGTCTATTTGTATTGTATCTATTTGTTTTAGTTGTTGTTTGGGTGTTTAATAAGGGCGTGTAAAACCCCGTCAGCTTATGAATCCGGTCAGAGGATACCTTGTTTTCAACGAATCCGTTTGAATCCGGTCGTTGTTCACTTGTTCTTGACGAATCCGGGCGAATCCGGATTAGTGGATCACTTATTTGGGCGTATCTAGTAGGTGATTTTGGACTAACACATGAAAACGACTACTGGAAGAATATTTAACAGAGTAATATGTGTTCAGTTTGATACAAAAAGTATAACTTGCGTGTTTTAGCAGCCGTGCTGCTCGGTCGTTGGTTCACTTGTTCTTGACGAATCCGGGTGAATCCGGATTAGTGGATCACATTATTTTGGACGTATCCAGTCGGTGATTTTGGACTAGCACATGAAAAGGACAACTGGCAGAATATTTAACATTAATATGTGTTCAGTTTGATACAAAAAGTATAACTTGCTTGTTGGAGCAGCCGTGGCTTCTGAAGATGAAGATTACTGGAGTAATATTTGATTTTTGTTGGGTATATTGCGACCGCTGCTAACTACAGGTTTAGTGTATTACCACAAACTGTATATGTCACTCCATCACAATAAGTACCTATTTGTTACTAGTTAATTGCTACGGCAACGCTGTAAGGTTTCTGAATGATGACACTAGGTGGATGGTAACTCAAAATTTTAGGTCAGGTACACTGGCAGGTTTAAAGATAATTAATACGAGTTAAACTGCGGTGTGCCTATGGTGTGGAGAGAGCCGAAAAAAACACCACTACGATTGCTATTTCTGGATGGTGTATGTGAAAGGTTTCAGTTGATACAAGAAAGTCAGGTGGGAATACCCTGATCGTGGCGACAGCAACGCATCTTTACCGACTACGAGAAAGAAGCGCTGAGTCTAGGACTCAGAGTTGCCACAAACCTACACTAACCACACCACCAACTGGACTTAGTCACCAGAAACCACAGATACAGTGGCAGCAACTTACAGAAAGGTTACCTACAGGACATACTCACAGCAGCCCTGTGTGAGCCTTCCTATATTAATCTTCCTGGACGGTATTTCACTGTTCTTAACTGTGACCCCCTTAGTTTTTTCTCTGGTCGCCTTTGAAACACTTCTCTTCATACACTAGCTTTCACCCTTGTTATTGCATATTCATTGTAAATAATATACTGATGTGTTCCGATCGCTGTTCAGTCCCAGCGATGTATTCCACTTATCCCATAAACCCAACACCATGTAGATAAATGTACACAAGAGGTGAAGGAGCTGTACTTCAAGAGAATGAAGAGTTGGTGGCTCAACACTCAGGAGACTTGAGCTCTATATTGCAACTCTTCCGAATTGGTTGAGAAAAAGCTTGAGATGAACACTTTCAAGAGGTCCACGAGCCTTAGCTTAACACCCTGATGATGCTTAACACTCTCAAAAGAATTGGGAGTGCTGATCAACATCCTTAAGAGGTATAAAAGTCGTAGATTACCACCTTTAAAAGACCAAGGAATTTGAATTTGGCATATTGGACTCTTCTTAAATTCCAGATGTTGAATTTAGAATCATTTAAATTTTGTAGCTATGCTTTGAAGATGTTGAATTTACAATAATTTAGATTTTGTTGCCATATTTTGAAGATAGTGACTTTAGAATCATTTATATTTTATAGCCATGTTTTGAAAGATGCTAACACAGTTAAACCATGGCATCAAGCCAGCGCATCTATACTCATACTCGTCATATTTAATACACTAATCATGAAATTGTGTTATTAACATAAACAATGAAGCAGCAAGACATAAACAAAATATATTACTTGGCTGATATACAGGAAATCAGAAAAGCTTTTATGATTCTTTTAAATGAAAGATATTTTCAGGGAGTCCCAGGAGTCTAGAAAATACGGAGAACTTACCCATCATTATATGTTTGTTCCAATATGCTCAGAGACCCTAGGCAAAAGACTCATCAAGGTCATTAGGCATCCCAGGGCAGTTAGTTTTCTGTTCTAGCGACTCAGCGCTGCTGTTCAGAGGGGTAATGCCTGCTGTATCTTGGGCACACGCCCCAGCTCTGAGGAGCTGGATGAGATTTTCGCATTATAATAAATGACAAACACGTAACAATATGTACTAAATATGAATCTCTCACACCTAATGTACTGTATCAACAACGTATGTCTTAAATCTTTTGTACCATATTATGTAATAAAATGTACCTATTGGTAAAAATAAATGAAAAGATGGGGTGGAAGGGGAAGTGGAATATTCAAATGGCTTCAGGAAGACATCCAGTATTCTTCCTTGAAGCCTTTTTATCCACTTCTCCGAGGCTATGGGTCCCACAATTTACACCAGGTGGCTCCAGGGTCTGCCTCTCAATTTGAGGTCCAGCAGATTCATTCCCTCCTTGCCTTATGGACCTTGGTGTACCTTCTCTTAAATCAGTGTATAGAGCCAGCAGCCTCAACCACTTCTTCGTCGAGATCATTCTACTTCTTCAGCCGCCCAAGACGAAAAAATATTTCCTCACACCAGTGTGGTTCATCTGTCTTTAATAAAGAGGGGGGGGGGGAGAAATACATTTCTCTCTTTCCAATTATTCATTTTCAATGAAATTTTTACTATGATTTAAACACCTTTTGAAGCCTGCACACTGTTGTTATTATGAAGATTGCCTTGAAAAATAAATAGAAAAAAATAATTATTTTAACTGTTTTATGGTGTATGTTTCGATACACCTAACGCAAAACATCGTTGATAGACAATATTCTAGTTGCCCTCACATGGAAGATAAACGCCACAATAGTTGCCTAGCAACGGGGTATTATGATCGTGTCAATATCTTGTCTTTTAAAAAATGTTGAAGTTTTTTTTTTTTTTTTTTTTAATTATTTTTTGGGGAAAAAAATAGTAACGAATATTGCAAATTCCCGTTACTACTGTGTAGAACCATCATTCCTCAATAATGTGTGCAAAAATCATGACATTCTGTCAACTAGTTTTTGCAAAACGAGTATCGAAAGATCAATAACCAATTCCTGAGTAAAAGAGAAATTCCATTTTCTGTAAAACTGTGGACACCGCGCTGCCACTCTTGACGGCAGCCCACAGGCGACACAGCCCACAGGCGACACAGCCCACAGGCGACACAGCCCACAGGCGACACAGCCCACAGGCGACACAGCCCACAGGCGACACAGCCCACAGGCGACACAGCCCACAGGCGACACAGCCCACAGGCGACACAGCCCACAGGCGACACATAGATTCCATGTCGACACACGATGCCATGTTGTGTATTTCGAAATGAAACAATCACAAAACTCGTAATTTTTGGAATAAAAAAAAAGAGAAATAAAACACGAATTTGCATCATGTCCTCTTGATGACAACGAGAACAAAAAATTAAGATTTTTGGAAGAAGATAGAAACATGCTGACTGCATCAACATTTTGCCAGAATTATGCACTATTTTTCTGTAAGAAAACATTTTTTTTCCAAAAAAAATTTGACATATTTTTTCCAGGAATTTCTTCCTCCCCCTCCAGCTGTGCCTCCTTGTACTGAGTCGTTGTCTTCCACACTACACTGAGTCGTTGTCTTCTACGCTACACTGAGTCGTTGTCTTCTACGCTACACTGAGTCGTTGTCTTCCACACTACACTGAGTCGTTGTCTTCCACACTACACTGAGAGGTTGTCTTCCACACTACACTGAGTCGTTGTCTTCCACACTACACTGAGAGGTTGTCTTCCACACTACACTGAGTCGTTGTCTTCCACACTACACTGAGTCGTTGTCTTCCACACTACACTGAGTCGTTGTCTTCCACATCTGCACCTACGAGTCGTTGTCTTCACTACACTGAGTCGTTGTCTTCACACTACACTGGGTTGTCTTCCACTACACTGAGAGGTTGTTTCCACACTACACTGAGTGTTGTCTTCCACACTACACTGAGAGTTGTCCTTCCACAATACCCCTAGATCTTTCCTTCCACATTATCTACACTGATTTTTTCTTCCACATCATACTGAGTCGTTGTCTTCCACTATCATTCATTACATCTCTTCCAACACTACACGATCGTTGTCTTCCACATTAATATCTTCTTCCACTACACTGTCTTTTCCAATCTACACTAAGTTTCTTCAATCAGTCTTACACTACACTGAGTCTGTTCCACCTCACTATCGTTTCTAATCATCCATACTTCTACCTACACTCATGAGTCAGTTGTCTTCCACACTACATAATTATCTCCACACTCACTGGTCTTATGTCTTCCACACTACACTAAGTCATTTCCAGTCTTCACACATTCATATTCAGTCTTCACTACATCATTCACTATACTTATCATTCCAACTACACTCATCGTTTCTTCCACTTAATCAATATCACTCATTCATTAACAGTTTCTTCCACATCTCACACTTATCTTCATCTTCACTACACTTCATTTTAATCCAACTTACTACATCTTCATTAATCATCATTCACTACTATTCATTATCATTCCATTTCACTACATTCATTAATCTAGTCTTCACTACATTCATTAATCCAATCTTCAATCTTCATTCATTAATCCATCTTCACTACTTCATTAATCCAATCTTCACTACATTCATTAATCCAATCTTCACTACATTCATTAATCCATCTCACTACATTCATTAATCCAATCTTCACTACATTCATTAATCCAATCTTCACTACATTCATTAATCCAATCTTCACTACATTCATTAATCAATCTTCACTACATTCATTAATCCAATCTTCACTACATTCATTAATCCAATCTTCACTACATTCATTAATCCAATCTTCACTACATTCATTAATGCAATCTTCACTACATTCATTAATCCAATCTTCACTACATTCATTAATCCAATCTTCACTACATTCATTAATCCAATCTTCACTACATTCATTAATCCAGTCTTCACTACATTAATATATCCTATCTTCACTACATTCATTAATCCAATCCTCACTACATTCATTAATCCAATCTTCACTGCATTCATTAATCAAGTCTTCATTACATTCATTAATCCAATCTTCACTACATTCATTAATCCAGTCTTCACTACATTCATTAATCCAATCTTCACTACATTCATTAATTCAATCTTCACTACATTCATTAATTCAATCTTCACTACATTCATTAATTCAATCTTCACTGCA